>WBNH01002004.1:396-25962 GCA_013401255.1 Urocolius indicus
ATGTAGCTTGTTCCCATCAGACTATAAAGGACATGAACAAATTTCTATTTCCAGAGTGACGGGAGGATCCCAACAGCTCACTGTGGTTGAAGCAGAAGTGAGTCTGACGGGGAATAGATGGCAAAAGCATCCCATTGTGACAGGCCCAGAAGCTCCATGTATCCTGGGAATAGATTAGCTAAAGAGAGGGTATTTTAAGGACCCAAAAGGGTATCGGTGGGCTTTTGGTGTGGCTGCCTTGGAGACAGAAGAAACTGAACAACTGTCCAGCCTTTCTGGCCTCTCAGAGGACCCTTCTGCTGTGGGGTTGCTGAGAGCTGAAGACCAACAAGTGCCAGTCGCAACCTCAACAGTGCACTGGTGGCAATATCGGACTAATCGTGACTCACTGATTCCCATCTACAAACTGATCCGTCAGTTGGAGAGTCAAGGGGTGATCAGCAGGACTCGATCACCCTTAAACAGCCCCATATGGCCAGTATAAAAGTCCAGTGGGGAGTAGAGATTGACAGTAGACTATCGTGGTCTCAATGAAGTGACGCCGTCGCTGAGTGCAGCTGTGTCGGAAATGCTGGAACTGCAATACGAACTGGAGTCAAAGGCAGCCAAATGGTATGCCACCATCGACGTTGCTAATGCCTTCTTTTCAATTCCATTGGCAGCCGAGTGCAGGCCCCAGTTTGCCTTCACCTGGAAAGGCATTCAGTACACTTGGAATCGATTGCCCCAGGGGTGGAAGCACAGCCCTGCCATTTGCCATGGACTGATCCAGGTTACGTTGGAAAAGGGTGGGCCCCCCAAACACCTACAATATATCAATGACATTATTGTGTGGGGCAATTCAGCAAAAAAAGTTTTTTAAAATCATTTTCTTTACATTTTATTTTTCATAGGTGTTTCTAATGACCATGACTTTTTCCCTTTCTGCTGCTTTTCCACCACTGCCCACGTGCTCTCATGTCCTTAGATGCACGGTGAGGCTGCTGAAGACAGTGTCTCCAGCCTTGGTCCTTCATCCTTGACTGATTCCCTTGGGCGTACTGTTCCTTCAAAGGGCAGAACAGATTTAAGGGGACAGGTCAGAGGGATGGAGAAAGGAGCATTAGTGCCTCTCTTGGCTACACTGTATTGCCACCTTAGCAGTTAATACATGCAGCAGAGCTCAGAAACTTGTCCTGCCCAGCAGTTTACCTTATACATCACAGTATATCTTAGCTGAGATGTGTATCAACTAGAAATTGCTAGTATAAACAAGGACAAGAAAAGACACAGTCTGTTATAAAATACATGCTTTCTCTTGTTATCTCTTGTACAAGTTTTTCCATGATGTATATTCCATTTCAACTTGAAATATAGCTGACCCATTTTGAAAATGTTATTATCAACACTGATGTTATCCAAGAGACTTTGTTTGTCTAATCAGTTGAGTTGTCAGGTTGAGTTAGCAAATCCATTTGTATGTATCAAAGAGCAGCTTGTGGCTGTGATGTATTTGTTTGTGAAATGTGTTAGGTATGTGTTCTGGATAATGTGGATGTAGACATTACAATTCCTTTGCTATAGTCCTATGCAGTTCAAAACTGAATAAGTCATCCTTTTCAAAATAATACTGCAACAATGAGAAGAAATGTGTGGATTCTACAGTGGCTTTGGGTGGCAGATCATTTTTTTACTTGTTTAACATTCAACTAGCAGGTGCTCTGCATTGTAGAGCCATGTATATTCCTTTTTCAGAAAGTAAAATAATCAAAACTCTTGTAATCCATTGCACAGCCTTTAATGTATTAAGAAACATTGTATGTGCTTGTAACTGTTTTGAAAGGCATGTAAAATCCACCCTTCAATGAAGAGGTTATAGCTATTTGCTCTTCTCTCATATTGTGTATCACTTCATCTCAATCCTCAGTTAAAAAGCTACAGCAAATGAAGTTAAAAGGCAAAAATGTAATTGAATATTGGTATGCAGTGGCAACCTGTTGGCATTATTTTGCTGCGTATGTGCATACTTTTATTGCTGTTTATTAAGTGCTTGTGGTTTACAAAGGCTAGCTGACCTTATTTGTCAATAAAAAACAATAGTATTTTATTGTGTAACTTTAAACTTTGTTCAGAAACCTTCTGTATACTTCCACACTCTTCAGACTGTTTAAAAACAGTAGCCTCAATAATGATGAGTGGTCACTATTTAGAGATCCCTTATTTTAAAGAATAATCTTGCTTAGCAAGCAAGGCTGTAGTAATTGCTCTTGGGATTGATAGGTACAAGAGGAGTTTGCGTTTGTCAAAAAAGTTCAGCAGTCAGCACTCTCCTAAGGAATGTTTTAGGTTCGTTGAGCAAGTATTTTTTGATTGTTGCAAGTTGCGGTATTCACTAGTCTTCCTGCATCTCTAGATCTGCAACTGAACTGCATTTACTCGCTCTCAATGGGCAAATACATCTCTCAGACCAATAAACTTTGAATAATTTTTTGTTAAGTTTGTGCAAATGACTGAGGCTTTGAGGGTGAGCTTTCCCACTTGACGATGCCTCTGCTCCCCCCAGCCCCTGTGCTATAATCATGTTCAATCCCAGGCAGCTCACGCTGAAAAGGTACCTGCAGGCAGTTTAGCAAATGCAGCTTGTCACTGTGAATGCCTGGAGGTGGAAAAGCACTCAGTATCTCACAGATATGAAACTAATGATTTTTAAAGCTAACATGGATGAGTTGTCATGGCAATTATCAAATGAATGTTCATATTTCCTGTAAAGATGTCTATTATAATAGCCTAAGCTATACTTTGACTACTTCGTGTGGGCTGTCTTAGGTGAACAGTTTGTAAAAGAAGCTAAGTGCCAATTAAAGCATTGGGAAGAACCTCTTGCATGAACTCAGTGAGGCACTGCAGCACACATAATATCTCTTCTAAAGATTCTGAAATGTTGCCTTTCATTTCCAACATGCTTCAACAACATCTGGTTTATAGGACCCAGGGTATTCCTGTGGAAAATCAACAATGGTGTGCTTTTGGAAAACTACCAAGTTTATTTTTAATGTAATTGCTCCAAAGCATGTTAAGAACAAACTCAGTGAAAGGTTTTTAAAATTTATCCCACTGGTAGCATTAAACAATAGAGAAGATCAACATAACGGTTTGCTGTTAATTACACATTTACTGTTAGCAAGGAGGAAGTATTTATTAGACTTGGGACCAAACACTATCCCTCTTCTGAGATAAGATTTTAAGTAATTAGGCTTGATTATACCTCCCTAAATTTACATGTATGCACTTTTTTATATTTCTTTATGTTTAAATCAGTTGTATTTTGAGAGACAACAAATGAATGTTTTTACACATTTACATTTTTTCCCACAGTCTTCTATCTCTTTGCACGCACAGAGACTTGAATTATCTCAGCAGTTTCTCCAGGGAGTGATAACATCAAAGCTTCCTACTGTTTGATTTTTACTTGTCAAATCCATTGGTTTTGTTTCTTTTCTTTTTCCTCACAGGAAAGTTTTTGCATTTTATTTTGCCTCTGTGGAAAGTAAATTCCTTCGAGGCCAACATCAGTGTATCTTGCCATTGCCTTCAGATCTATCTGCTCTACTGAACAGTAGGAGCAAAGGCCTACAAGCCTTTTCAACTTAATCAGATTCAGTTTCCTTCATGCAAACATTAAGTAGAGGAACCAAGTCAGCTTTCAGAATAAGGGATAGCTTTGCAAGCAACACGAGATTTCGATCATTTTATGTTACAGTAGAATCTAACTTGCTCTCTTTTACCTGATGAAAAATTAAGTTGATTTTCCTCTTCTTTCTGACAAAATCACCTGTTCAAGCTGTATTAGTGTATGCACAGAAGAATGCAGAATGTGTCAGAAGCTTGAAGAAAAATAAAGTACAAAATACAAAAAGAATGGTTCCTCTACCTAAAGGACAGGAGATAGCTGTAATACATAAATGAAAGCAGTATCTGAAATGCTGCCTCCCTTTGTTAGAAACATTGGAGAAAAATTTCCACTGTTCATGGGAGATTAAATCAAACCACTGTCAAAGTAGGTGTTCTGGAGTCCCTGCATATAGTTGAGCCACTTGGGACAAGCGTTCAACACACAAGGCTGATGATAGTCTATAAAACTGTGGGATTTTGAGAGGAATATTTTGCTGTTAGACTGTAGTTAGTACTTTCCTACACTGGTTTCTGGATGTAAGCTGTACTTTGCAGTTTTCTGTCAAAAAAGTTTGGGTCATAGTCTTTACTCTTAGGTATACTTTTATCTGTTTAGTGTAGTCTTTTGGAAAGTGGGAAGGAAATAGACAACCTGTGTTTTCTTCCTTGGACAAATCACCTTCAGAGTAGATCTAGTATACGCTTAGGAATACCTCCTGAGGACAACAACATGCTGCAGTATTCTGTAAGTACGCTGAACACAACTGTGGCTTTGCATTCTCTGGAATAACACTTGAAATCTAAAGCTACCTCTACTTATCTTCTGTTTAAGCAAAGTGCTTTGACTTTTCATCTTCATGATTATGATAGGAAATTCTTTTGTGGCTCATACTTATTATATCAGCACCAGGTATTTGTAAGTTTATTTGTTTTCCAGAGAGGACAGGTTTGGGAGCAGGGTGGTGGGGTGTTCTTTCTTTTCCTGTTATTTTGTCTTTCACCTTTACGGCCATCCAATATCAATGATCAAGTTCTTTCCAAACACAGCTTGACAATGACCATTAAACCAGAAGTCTGTTAAGTATTTAAAAAATAGAAAAATAACAGCCTGTTCACTACCTAGAAAATTCAGAAAGTCAAAGAAGTTTTATAAAATATTTGGATTAAATGCAGAGAACAGAAGTCAGAGTGGCTATTTCATTTATAAAAACAGCTATGTGATCAGAATGCGTTAAAAATTACAATAAAAAAAAAAGAAGCCACAACCTTACTAAATAGTCTTCTTGGATTTTTTTAATAAGACCTGACTTTAAAACTTACGTGTACCTTTTCAGGAAACAACAATCTGTCGCTGGTAACAAGACATTTACCAGCATTTATGATATCTAAAATTTTACACCAGGATGAATTGTATTGTGGGAGAGCTAAAAAAGAACTAACTTGGTCTTACTTTTTTTCAAGTTAGCCTGTCTAAAAAGATTTTACTCTTCATTATGTTGTTTCAAGTTGCATTTTTTTGCCTGGGCAAGCTAAGACCAGAAATAACATCTCTGTTAGTCTTCCAGATGCTGAAAACTCTTCCTCTTTCTCATCTGCAACAAATTTTCAGGTTCTTGTCTTATTCACTGCTCCAAGTGCTTTGGGTTTCAGTTGGTTTTTCTCAGGCTTGGTACTGATGCAGTAGATATGGTGGGTGTGCCTTTAGAAGTAATTAGGGAAGCTCATGATTAGTAGACTTTTACTGAGAATTAAACTCCTAGTTTCGTTGAGAGTTGGAAGGCCACAGCAATGAGCAAGTCTTAACCACTTGGCCTAGAAAAACAGAGTTTCTTCTGTTCTTATTTTTCATGTATTTTGATTTTCCTGGATGTCATTGCTAATGCATTAAATACACTTGGTAAGGCAGAAGGGGAGCACAGAGAGAGGGCACAGGTCAAAACAGTACCAGTGATAACTTCCGGCGATGTTTTGCATGCTGAGCATAAATGGTAATCAGATAACTGATGTACTTGCTGTGCAGCTGTCCCTTTGTCTCAGAATATATGTGGGAACAAATGCTCTGACACCTCTTAAGAGTCACATTTTGTGTAGATGGATATTAACAATTCAAAAGCTAAACTGGAATCTAAGCTGGTCAGCCAGTTTTATTTTTGACCTAAGCAGTATTTAATTTAAGAAGCACTAGGACTGGGATAAGCAAGTACAAAACGTAAATGAGCAGCTGGCTGATGAATGATGTTGAAGCGAAAATATCCTAAAAAAATTAGCCTTGCTCAAGAGAAGAGAAAGGGGAAAACCAGAATGAGAGAAAACACCTCTCCCCAGCCCCATGACTATCAGTAGCAGTGATCTCAAGCCATTTCTGTTCAACTAGTAAGGAAAGAAAAAAGAAAAGACAAATACAAAAATATGTAAATTTTAAATAAAATATGCCTATATATGCATACAAATTAGGTGAAATGCTTAGTCCAAGTTATGGTAATGTTTTCAAACCTGTAATTTGTTTTTTTGTGGAATTTCTTAATGCCAGTGTATATTACAAATCTATGCAATGCAAATAAAACCTGAGCTTTCTCTTAGCAACTCAGGAGTGAAAGTAATAAACAATCATAGTATGGTTTTCTTATAAATAAAACATGTTACTGTGTTTTGTTTAGGGTTTGTTTTGTTTAGTCCTAAGTTCTATGCCAATGGTTGAAGTAATTAGGTTCCGTTTTGAAGACAATTATTTTTTTCAATATAAAAATTAATTTGTCACTTTGAAAAAGGAGTTTTCTTCTATTTCAGAGAATTTTTTTTCTTAGTTCAAGTCTTTTGCATCACCCAGCTCTGCTTCTTGTCAAGTCTAGTTTCCTCATCCTACACTACAATCGAAACTGCTTTTAAGGAGGGACTCAGAAGAGTTGCTGTCTTTTGTACTTCAGCTTAGGTTTTCTTGATAGCACTCCCTTTCCTACCTTGGGCACAGAGGTGCTATTGCAGTATTTAAAAGCAGTATCAAATAGATCAGGTGTGACATAACTCCCCCAACTCTCTGTAAAAAAGCCTTTTTCCCAATTCCCTCCTGATATATCACTGAAGTGATGTTTGACAGATTTATGTAGCTATAAAAGCTCTCAATTGCTATTATTACACAGGTATCTGGAAATATATTGATAGGTTTAAGTGTCCTTAGTTCTGATTCCACCCACTAAACTCAGCTCCAGTCTATATCTCCAGCTAACTGCCTTTCTCCTCTTGGCCGCATTCATGTGTTAGTTTGACTCTGGAAAAATAAAAAACAAAAATTACAATTGTTATTGCCTTTGTCTCGACACTAGTTGGAAAGGAAAGGTGGAAGGTGTAAAATACTTCCAGTGCCGTGGTGTATGAACCATTAAAAGCAGAGTAGCTGCTTGCTTCCCCATCCGCTTTTTCAAAATGGACAGTCATCTGAGCATAAAGTGAAGCAGGCAGTTAATCTCCCATATAAAGGGAGCTGTAGGTTTGTTTTATGATAGTATTTTATGCAACTTTCTTTCTCTGTCTCATTCTATTGGACTTTCTTTTTGCTGTGGCATTTAATTTGCCAGTGGTTAGATATAAACGAAACACTTGTTCTCAGTCAGTGAGGTCAGGTCTTTGGAATCGCTATGAAGCTCCTGTTCACATGCAGTGCATGAGAACCATCTTCTGGTGACTTCTCCACAGATATGAACTGCATCTGAGAGACCTGCCACCTGGGCCAAGCACACATTGTGATACCAATAGTAATAGTAACTGTACTAGTACTAGTAATAGTAATAGTAATAGTAATATGGAGTAGAGAACATGGTACTGTTCATCCTTTGATTGTGGAGTCTCCTTCCTTGCTGATCTTCAAGACCTGCCTGGACATGTTCCTGTGCGACTTGACCTAGGTGGACTTGCTTCTGCAGGAAAGCTGGACTAGATGATCTCTAAAGGTCCCTTCCAACCCCTACCATTCTATGATCCTTTTAGGCCACCAATACCTACAGGTGCAGTACTATGGTGTGTTTGGTTGTTTATAGAATTTAGAGAACTAGAGATAGTTGCTGACTCACATGGATCATCTCAAAGGCAACTTGGCTCTGGCAAAGCATAAAATCAAGCAAAAGTCCCAGCTTCTAAAGGTACACTGAGGCCCATAGCTAACATGATCAGATAGGCACCAGCTGAGAATGTTGTATAGAACAGGTTCCCCAGACTATTCTCCTAGCCTCTCACAACTTATGGTTACCTTGACCAGAGGCAGCATGTTTATGTTTTGGTGGCCTTTGAGGTAGCTTGCTTTCATCAATTTCCTTTAATCAATTTGTTCAATTGCCTTTGAACTCTTGCACAGCTTCAGCATCCAAGACTGAGACAGACTATAAAATTCAGTAGTGCACAATGACGAGAGCTTTGAGACTTGATTTGGAACAGAAAGGAAATGAAAGACCATTTATGTCTTCTTCAAAATAAGCCTTGTCATATAAAACATACTTGTCACATGTTCCTCATACTGACAAACCAAGCAAAAAGACTCTTCTTATATGTTCCACATGTCTCAAGAATCTCTGTAACATCCTTGTGGTGGTTTAGCCCCAGCTGTGTGTCAAGAGCCCACCAAGTTGTTCTTTCACTCCCCCTCCTAAACTGGACAAGAGAGAGAGAAATAGAACAAGAGGTACGTGAGTCAAGATGAGGACAGGGAGATCACTCAGCAATCATTGTCATGGGCAATACTGACTCAGCTTGGGGAGAAAAAGGTTTGATTTATTAATGAACAATTGAAACAGAGCAGGGAAATGAGAAATAAATATAAAGCATCTTGAGGAGTAAAAAATGTGTGGCTAAGAATCTCATAGAAATGGATGTGAGTATGTGAACATTGCATTCTTCTTACTTTTTTCTTTTGTTTTTTATTCCCACAAAGCAGTTTACATGTGGGGGGGGGGAAAAAATGTTTTAAGAAATTTTGGAAAAAAAACAAAATAAACCTAAACAACCCAAAGAGGTCTTTCTCTTACTTGATCAAAACATGCTTTTTCTTTTTGGTTTATCTATATGGATTTCTTTGGGTTCTGGTTTCTTTCATTCTGATTCTTTATATCCATATACTCATACTTCCGTGGGAGTGTTGCTCTGAGCTTGGACAAAGGAATGACAAGTCAGTTTCCCTGGCTTCCTGTGGCCTCAAGATTCTTAACTGTTCATTTTTCAAACTTAAATGCCATTAGGTAGGTTTACAAATCTTTGGAGTTGCAATCTATAGAATTATGCCATGAAATTAAACATATAAAGCCTCTACATAATGTAAGGACTCTATTATAATTTGCTTTCAAATAGATATGCCTATTAAACTGATGAGTAGTATGAGTAGTATTTTGAATGCTTCAGTAAAGCTTTTGGATCTGAAATGCTTCTGTTCAGAAACCTTGCCTGGTCTGTCACCGTTTTTCATAGCAGGAGATTGAAATGTATTCAGCATCAGGAAAAATAATTTTGTTTAAATGTAGTTTGAAAGCTCCCATGCCACTGGATCCTTTTTAGGGAGCATATAGTATAAATAGATAAGTTTCTTTTTTTGCTACAGCTGTATCTGGGTGTTTTTGAAAGGTAAGGATGGCTTTAATTTTGAAAAGTGTTTGAGGACAGCTGCTTCTGTTAAACAGTTGATATGTCAAAGAGCAATTGATAGGTAAATAACACTGCATTTCTGCAGAGTGCTCTGCTAACCACAAACCTCCATTCCATTTACACACTAGACGTTTAAAGCATTATCTCCAGATCACAGGTATACAGGAGTTTGCAACTTACCTTGTGGAGTTTAATGATGAAGAGGTTTTTCCAATACATTTAAGGCTTTTCAGAGGACTTAGAAGAAATGAGGTAATCTGTCTCCCTGCAAGCCTTATATCACGTATGAAGTTAATTGAAAAGAGACCGCCCGGATGTTTTTGTAGTTACTGGAAGAAAACCTTTTTACTAAGCAACACAACATCACTCAGGCCTGTGTCTTGGCAGCTACCAGTTCCAGTTACCTTCTGTCCATGTGTGCTTTTTGATATAGATAAAATTTCCTTCTCCAATGTACATCCTTCAACTGTAAGCTCTGCAAGCTAGTTATACATGTTGCTCTGACAAAGCAAAACTGTTTGTATGGGGTTTTTTTTAAGCCCAAAGGAGGTAGCTTCATCGTGGAACATGTTTAGTTTGTAGGTGACAAATGGTCTGTGAAAACCTCAGAGGCAACTCATTATAAATGAGGCCAGGCAGCAGAAGTCCCTGTTGTTGCTCAGTGTGGTAAGCCATTATAATTGGAACTATATAAAGTGAAATATAGTTAGGATTTAGCAAGATAATACCCAAAAAAAGTCATAAAAATCAAATATCTTGCTTCAGTTCTTTCCAGCAGTTTGAGAATATCCTGCTTTGCTGACATTTGCTTCTTTCTACATATACTATGTCTTATCCTCTCTTGCTTCAGTTTTCATCTTAGCCTAAAGAATATGTCAACATTTTCTAAAGGCTGATTTGCTGATTTCATATTTGTCAGATTTTGTTTGGTTGCTTCCAAAGACACATGAGAGGTATTACAGCAGTTTGGAGAGTTGTGGTATACCAGGCCCCATTACTTCAACAAAAAAGAACAGAGTTAAAATTTTAAATCTAAATCTGTAGGTTAACCGTTATTTTGAATTAATTCCCTAAACTATTTTTCAACTACTATTATATAGAAGAGTGCTCCAATAAAATCGGTTCACTCTTCCTTCCTTGCTTGCATACCAGGGGAATGCAAGGCTTTATATTTTACAGCTGGAAAAGATCAAGACTGAAGTTGTTGGGCTCATACATTTCATTGTACTCTTCATAGCAGCAATACATTGAGAAAAGAAGTCTTGGCAGTTTAATTCAAGTTTAATTTTTAAATATTTTTTCTCTCAGTTTTCAGTTGTCTCATGGTAACATTTATTTTACAGATGGTCAGCTTGATCTTCTGACTTTCTAATAGGAAATTAATCCCATATGTCAGTTTGTCATAACATAGTTAAAGTAAAGCACAAGTTATTCTGAAGAACTGAGGAGAAAGATGTTCCAAGTCAAAAGTTTAATAAGAGGTGTCTTCACAGAAAAGCTCCTATAATAAGGTTTTTCCCCCCTCACTGTCTCTGAAATACGGTATTTTCTTGATTAAGTTGTCTGTTTTCACAAAGGAGACTGCTGCAATAACAGTAAGAGTGAAGAACATGACATTTAAATTGTCTTTAGAGTTAAAAGGGAAAAAGACACAGATGGTGTATGAAATTTTAAATTTTTCTATCATCTCAGTTATGTTCCTCTTCTTCAGTGCAGTCAAAAATATCAATTTATTTTCTGTACCCATTTCATACATATATCTTCATATACTGAAGGTTGCAAAATCATTACAGCAGAACTGAATATTTCATTTGCAACAGCACTTAATGCTCAACTTGGGTTACTGCCAGCCAGCTCTCCACCATGACACAGGAAAATTATTGATAAACATTAAATGAACATGAGTCACCAAAATTTGCCTTAGATCATCAGAACCTTATGCTGCTCAACTTCAAAGCAATATGCAAGTACTCATTTTCAGCCTTGGAAAGAGAAGATGCCTTGAATAAATAAATAAAAAGTCCTAAAATTTGGTATCTCTCTGGCTTCCCCTAAGCACTTCAAATGCAACTTGATTACCTTCTGCAGTAAAACCAGTATAATAGAAATTAAGCCAGAGCTGAAGCTGTCTAGAGCTGCTCCTTCCACAAAACTAGTCAATTCTTTGTGTATTTCTGTGACTGAAAGTGTTGGAATTCAGTTGGGGTGGAAAACATAGCAATTCACAACAATGTGAATTTAATAGAGAGTATTCAATTATGTGCCTTGTCCACAATATGACATTTTGAGAGCAGTTTTACTAGTTAATTTCTTAAATATCAATAAGATATTGGACTGATAATTAGAAAAATATCAACTTCTGTTGCATAGGATCTGTCCACTTTATGCTGCCTACAACAGTCCCAAGACAAGAAAAATGAACTCAGTTTTGACCAAGCAGGAACCAAGTGTAAATGTTTACACTACTGCTAGACGATTGGTGAACTAATGGAAACTGTACTAGGAAAGAAAAAACACATAGTTGAGGAGTTTTTATTTTATTCTTAGATTTGGAAGGCTGAAGGAAAGGAATGATGATTGTTTTGAATAATACATAGTAATTATGTAAAATCCTGGCTTGAACTGGCCTCTATAAGCAGAATTGTATCTGTAAGTCATTACACTCAAAGGTTTATTAAGGGTAAAAAAAGAAACATGTTACATGTAAAACCAATAATTTATTGTACAGTACAATTGAAATATTAGCTGTCTAATTAAATAATATTTACTACCCCAGATTATTACAGGATTAAAAAAAAGAATTGCTTTAGAGAAAAAGTATAACATAAAACTGTCATACACATACTTCCCAGTCTCTGCTGCTTGCCCTGATATGCCCAGCTTTCCAGTGTTCCTTGAGGTTCTAGCTTTGAAGGTTTCAGAAAGAAGAAAGGATCATGCAGGTCATATCCTTAGCCATAAGCAACATGACATTGTTAATTTTTCCCTCTTTGTCTTAGGAGATTATGAACATGCCATACAGCTTGCTTGCTCTTTCCTGATTAGTTCATGGTACAACCAATTTTCCTATATATGATGCACTTAGCGCAAGTTGAATGCTTGTTCTTCATTCTCTTTCTACCTCTAAATGCAGTTTTGCTCAACTCTGAATTTGCATTTCTTCAATGAGTTGTTTATAAGTGTTGGAGCCTCCAATAACAGCCCATGCCTCATCTCTTACTGACTTACGTCTGCATATCTCTGGATCACATTCTGTGTCCCCACTTTTCAAGGACTCTCTAGTCCTACCATATCTATATAGAGAATATCTACATAAAACAATGTTTATACCATGCAAAGATAAGCAAAAATAAAGACAATTAGGCTCAACCACCTGGTCTTTAGAAAAATTGCTATTATAACTAAGTTGGTCTGGTGATTTAGCCCTGGCTATGTGCCAGGTGCTCACCAAGTTATTCTATCACTCCCCTTCCTCAGACAGGCAGGGGAAGGAGAAATATAAGAAAAGGCTCATGAGTCAAGATAAGGACAGGTAGATCACTCAGTAATTAGCATCATGGGCAAAACAGACTCAACATGGAGATAAATTGTTTGATTTATTAATAAACAATCAACATAGAGTATGGAAAATGACAAATAAAACCAAATCTTAGAATACCTACCCTATCCCTCCTTCTTCCTGGAATTCTCCACCATCTCCCCCACAATGGCTCAGGGGGAGAGGCAATGATGGTTGTGGTAAGTTCATTACAGATGGATTTTGCCTCTGCTTTTTCATGAGGAGGCCTTCTCACACTTTCTACTGCTACAGCAGAAAGTCCTCCACAAACTTCTCCCAATGTGAGTCCTTCCCACAAGTTAAGGTTCTACATGAACTGCTCCAGTGTAGGTCTGTCCTACATGGCAGCTCTTCAACCCTTAGGATTCTGTGATTCTATGTGATTCACACACTGCCTCAACATGGATCATCCACAGGGAGAACAGTCCTTCAGATATAGACTGCTCCAGCATGGGTCTCCCAACAGGTCACAAGTCCTGACAGCAAACCTTCTCTGGTGTGGGGTCTTCTGTCCATGGGTTCCCAGGTCCTCCCAGGAACTTACTCCAGCTCAGGCTTCCCATGGGGTCACAGCCTCCCTCAGGTATATATCTATTCTGGAATCAGCTCCTCCATGGGCTGCAAGGGGATAGCTTGCCTCACCATGATCTTCACCACAGTTCACATGGGAATCTTTCTTCCAGTGCCTGAGCACATCCTCCTGCTCCTCCACTGACCTTGATGTCTACGGAGATGTTGGTCTCCTATTCTCACTCCCTTCTGCTGCTGCAGTTTAGCATCTGTCCACCAGCTTCTTCCCTTCTCCAAACTGGCCCTATCAGATACAGGGGAAGCTTCTAGCAACTCTTTGTTTAAAGAAACCACCTCTGTAGCCCTCAGCTACCAAAACCTGGCCACACAAACCCCCTACAGTTGGGAAGTTGCAGGCATCTCAAGAGAAGTTGAAACAAAGTAAGTTTGAGAAGCCACTGTCCTGAGGCCTTGAAAATTCAGCATTGCTGTTAGCATTGGCAATATGGTACTTGCTGGACTACAAGGCTACACTATACTAGCCATGAAGTGATACATGTTGTCTTCCTTAGTAATGTGATTCCAGTGAGGGACATTACTCTTGGAAACATTTTGGAAGCTAGTTCAGCTAGTTTATCATATGTCATATCACTTCTATGGGACCATATTTTACCTACTTGTAGGATTTATGGTCCCAGTTCCTGACTTTTTAATAAGAAGGCTGACAGCAGGTCTCAGTCATTCCTCCTGTGGATGGGCCATCTTCTCTCAAACCTCAAGTCATGGCACTTCATCTACTCTGAATATCACCCATTCTGGGATCTTGAGGTAGTTCAGGATGGATGAAAAACAGCCTCCTCTGTGATGAGCTACTTTGAAAATTTGCTTTTGTTTTTAAGGATAGCTATTTGCTTAAATTTCTCTTAATAAATGAAATTAATACAAGCTCCAAGAAATTATTTGTCATGAAGAATGCAGTTAAACATAGTATCTAGAGGAAATTTTAAAATGTGACACAAGGTTATACATCAGATCCCACATTTACCATAATTTGGTAATTGCTTTGCTGTCTCTGGGTTTCACCCAGATATATGCCTGAGAGACCACCCTCATGAGAGATCATGCATATTCCTCTGGTGTAGTCTAAGGACTTGTACAAAAAATTCCTAGGGCTTGGAAGAAAAGTAACCTTTCAATTAATCAGTCGAGTCCCTTTTGTGTAGTCTTACCTCCATTAGCTGCCTTCAGTATTGTTGCAGTAATAAATCACAACTCATAAAAGTACCTGTAGTGGGTCTGGGATGGTAGTGATTTTCCACAGTAGCTCTTGCAGTGCTGTGCTTGTTGTTGATATCAATATTATGACTACCGCTCGCATAACATCAAGGCTGTCCCTCCAGCATTCCTTCCCCCACCTTCACCAACAGTGGTGGGTGGGCATGATCTTGGGAGGGACCATGGCTGGGACAGCTGACCCAGGCTGACCAAGGAGATATTCCATACCATATGACGTCAGCTCAGTAATATAAACTGGGGGAGAGGAGCAGGAGGGGGAGGCAAGATTCATTCTGGGTCTTCCAAAAGCAACCGTCACGCGTACTGAAGCCCTACTTCTTGGGAGGTGGCCAGACATCTCTGCTGATGGGAAGTGGAGAGTAACAGCTTTATCTGCTTTGCTTTGCTTCTTGCGCGCGCGTGGCTTTGCTATCTCTATATTAAACTGCTTTTATCTTAACCCAAGAGACATTTGTCTTATTTTCTTCCCTTCTCTGGCTTGCTGAGGAAGTGGGTGATCAAGTGGCGTGGTGGGTGCCTGGCATCTAGCCAGGGTCAAACTACCACAGTACCTCTAGAAAGCAAATGTTAAAAATTTGTGTTTGTGACTTTCTCTGTTAGGATGTGTATATATTGTTATATAGGTATATATGTAGCTGTAGAGAAGAAAATATTTAACATTTTTTGCAGGCCACAGCTGACAAATAATTCCCTAGGATAAGTGTGCATGGCTTACATATTTGCAAACATACACCAAACATTGATGGTATGCTCCTACTGCATCCAGCCTAATAGTGAACTCAGATTTAAGTCACCCCACTCTTTCTACAGTGTTTATGGTTTCAGTTCCCAGGACTTTATCCTTGTCAGAGCAAATGATTATGTGACTGAAAGCCAGGAAACGATGAGATATTAACAAAAAACTGCTCTGCATGGGAAGAAGTGGAGTCATGCAGCCTGATTTCATAGTCATGGAGAGACCTGAGAATCCATTCCGCCATTTCCTTTGGGCAGAGGATACAAAACCATGTTGAGAATCTGCATGCTATGTTCAGATCTATTCTGAAAACTAATTTTGTAAAATAAATTTCAAGTGAAACCTTGCTTCTGGGTGGTCTACTAAAATAAAGTGACAAGGAAAAGCTACTGTCCCTATGACACACAGCCAAACTCTTTACATTCGTGCTCTATTCTGACTGAATAATTCTAGTGCAGTCTTTATAATAAAGTGGCTTTCCCATGCCTTCAGTTCAAATAATCTTTTTTACAGATCTAGTAAGCAACACCAGTGAACAGCCAATGCTTTTCTCTGAGCAGTGTATGCTTCCTAGAGCTAGCTGCTAAAATTAAAAATGTCTATTTTTTCATTTGATGTTAGCAGGAATGATATAGACTGCATTCAGAGAAGGATATATTGTATGAAGCCAAGTTAATCTGGAGACTAACCTTTCTGAGAACAATGCTGTGCTTGAAATCTTTAAAGAAAACTTCTTGTCAGGCAATGCAAGATAATGACAACACATAATATTCCCCTCTTGCTGCTTCTTTCTCATGTATTGATTCGCCTTATACTGAAGGTGTGATAGACCAGGGTGCTTATCCTCTATACCTCTAAGCTCTTTGAAGAAACTACTACATTTGCCAAATGACAAAAAGAATCACCTTAGAGAGTCAACTAGGAGACATCAAAAGCAAATGGAAAATATGCAGTCCCAGGTGAGCAGTTACTTGAAGATTATCCAGCTTTTGAGACACCTGTGGTTTGCTTTTGAAAAGTTCTGCTGAGCTCAGTCTGGATTTGATGACTCGGTTTGAAGACTAAACACTGGAGGGTTTGTTTGTTTTCTGGCCTTCCTTCCCTCCCTGTCTCCTGGGAATCAGAGAAATGCGGCATGGTAAAAAAAGCCTTGACTTTAGCAAGGTTTTTGACACTGTCTGCTATATCATCCTCATCAGAAAGCTCAGGCAGTGTGGCTTGGATGAGTGGACAGTGAGGTAGATCAAGAGCTGGCTGAATGACAGAGCCAAGAGGGTGGTGATCAATGGCACAGAATCGAGTTGGAGGCCTGTGGCCAGTGGAGTTCCACAGGGATTGTTTCTGGGGCCAGTCTTGTTCAACATCTTCATCAACAAACTGGATGAGGGGACAAAGTATACCCTCAGCAAGTTGGCTGATGACACCACACTGGGAGGATTGGCTGACTCCCTAGAAGGCTGTGCTGCCATTCAGCGGGATCTCGACCAGCTTGAGAGTTGGGCAGAGAGGTACCTCATGAGGTTCAACAAGGACAAGTGCTGAGTCCTACATCTGGGAAGGAATAACTCCATGCACCAGTACAGGCTGGGAATTGACCTGTTGGAGAGCAGCTCTGCAGAGAGAAACCTAGAAGTCATGGTTGATAATAAACGAACCATGAGCCAGCAATGTGCCCTTGTGGCCAAGAAGGCCAATGGCATCCTGGGATGCATCAAGAAGAGCATGGCCAGCAAGTCAAGAGAGGTTCTGCTCCCCCTCTACTCTGCCCTGGTGAGGCCTCATCTGGAGTCCTTTGTCCAGTTCTGGGCTCCTCAGCTCAAGAGGGACGGGGACGTTCGGGAGAGAGTCCAGTGCAGGGACATCAAGATGATCAGAGGACTGGAACATCTTATGAGGAAAGGCTGCAGGAACTGGGGCTGTTTTGTCTGGAGAAGAGGAGACTGAGGGGGGATCTCATTAATATTTACAAATATCTAAACGGTGTGTGTCAGGAGGTTGGGGCATCCCTTTTTTCTCTTGTATCTAGCAACAGGACAAGGGGTAATGGGATGAAGCTGGAACACAAAAAGTTCCATTTAAACAAAAGAAATAACTATTTTACTGTTCAGGTGACAGAGCCCTGACACAGACTGTCCAGGGAGGTTGTGGAGTCTCCTTCCTTGGAGGTCTTCAAAACACTTCTGGACATGTTCCTGTGTGACCTGATCTAGGTTGGACCTGCTTGGCAGGAGAGTTGGATATTAGATGATCTCTAAAGGTCCCTTCCAACTCTACCATTCTATGATTCTATGAACTGTGAGCTAAGGTGTTGTGATTACCTAGTTAAAGTCTGTTTGTGGTAGTTTGACCCTGGCTAGATGCCAGGCACCCACCACGCCACTTGATCACCCACCTCCTCAGCAAGCCAGAGAAGGGAAGAAAATAAGACAAATGTCTCGTGGGTTAAGATAAAAGCAGTTTAATATAAAGATAGCAAAGCCGCGCGCGCGCAAGAAGCAAAGCAAAGCAGATAAAGCTGTTACTCTCTACTTCCCATCAGCAGCGATGTCCGGCCACCTCCCGAGAAGTAGGGCTTCAGTACGCGTGACGGTTGCTTTTGGAAGGCCCAGAATGAATCTTGCCTCCCCCTCCTGCTCCTCTCCCCCAGTTTATATTACTGAGCTGACGTCATATGGTATGGAATATCTCCTTGGTCAGCCTGGGTCAGCTGTCCCAGCCATGGTCCCTCCCAAGATCGTGCCCACC
Organism: Urocolius indicus; assembly: GCA_013401255.1. Classification (NCBI taxonomy): domain Eukaryota; kingdom Metazoa; phylum Chordata; class Aves; order Coliiformes; family Coliidae; genus Urocolius; species Urocolius indicus. The sequence goes on from WBNH01002004.1 coordinate 18,516, forward strand.
CACCGCTGTTGGTGAAGGTGGGGGAAGGAATGCTGGAGGGACAGCCTTGATGTTATGCAAGTGGTAGTCATAATATTGATATCAACAACAAACACAGCACTGCAAGAGCTACTGTGGAAAATCACTACCATCCCAGACCCACTACATGAATGCACTTTATAAAAAATCAGTCAAAAAAATTCATCAAAAATCTCTAAATTGGTCTATGTTGGAAACAAAATATCCTGACTCTAAAAGCATTTAAAAAAATCATGATACATTTAAGGTATTAGTGTTTTATTCAAGTTTGTCTTGACTTGTGTTTTTTTAGATAAGCATTAGGATTCAGGAATCAACTGCTGTAATTGCAATTTTACATTGCATTATTTAAATGCAATGTAAAAGCTAGTAACACCTGAAATAATTATGTATTTTTACTAAACACCAAGTTTACTGGAGTTTACAGAGGGATCAGTTTGAAAGATGTAGACCTGCCTCCCCTTGTATCTGTAATTTAGAAGCCAGTGCTTGTTTCAAAGTTGTAATAACTTTAGGAATTATAGCTTGTTAGGAATAGGATATATCGGTACTTTAAAAGCAATTGGTTTGTTAAATGTTTTTAAGGAATCACTTCCCTTAGGGCCTCAAAACAGTGGTCAGAATGAGTGTAAATGCAAGTATTTCAGGATCTTGAGCCTAAGCCCAGTATTTGGTTTCCCAGGAAAAACCCTGCACCAAGAATTGTTGCACTAGATGAATGGGCAGGGAGTAAATAAACATCTGTTTACAGGATTTTGCATCACAGAACTGCATGACAAAGTGCTTGTACTCAGAAACAAGCTTCTAATACTGTGAACAAGGACATCTGCTTGCTTCTGACATATTTCAGGAACAGAAAATTACTGTTTGGTCACTTTATGATACATAATATTCATTTCATCCTCACTTCCAATTTTGTCTTGTCTTGAGGGAAAAGTAAATCATAAGACTTTCCCGAAAAATATGTAGCGTCTAATTGCTATCTTAACAATTGAAATTTTCCTTATCAACTAGATATGCAATAGTAGCATAGGTCTAAAAATTAATTAACGTGTTCATTTTTAGACTGCCTCATTCCATCTTTCTGACACATCATGCTCTTCATCAAGCTATTCTACTGTTTTCTAAAAAGGCACTTGACAGTGTTATTATTAATAGAGATGAAGACATAGTGCCTCACGTGATTTCTACCCTTTGCTGTGCAGTGATAAAAGAACGGGAAATTGTTTCATGTTTTGTCTTTATATCATCCCAAGTGTATATTAAGCTGATTTCTATAATTCTCATAAAATCAATTCTCATATGTCTGTTGTGTTGTTCACACACAACTATGCAACCTCTCTTCTGACCCATCCCCAGCAGCTGAAGCATACTGTGGTGTTTGCATTCATGCCATGGGATGATCTGCTCTTTAGCTATACGGGCCTATACCTTCAGGATTATGATGGTCTCTGGTGTCCCTGTGTGCTCTGGGGCACAAGGAAATCTATTGGAGTTTCCCTCTGGAAGAAAGAACTCTTCCTTTTTTGACTTTCCAGACTGGGAGACAGTCTCTTTTCAGTCTCTTTTTTTTTTCAGACCTATTCCCTTGCTGGAGCTCCTTTGTGCTTTATTTCTTTCGACACATGCAACAGTCAAATCACATATGCAGGATTTCTAAAATATTTGCTTTCTTTCCAGCTCTTTGATGAACTGGGAGTTAAACAGTGCACCATCCTGCATGGCCTCCTCATGACTTGCAGCTATTTTGCAGGGTATGGTTTGATGCCTTCTCACCCTCATTTTCTCTTCCCAACACCATTCAATCCATTATGTATCACTTTAGAAGATCAGTCTTTTTTTCTACATCACAGTCTCCTCTCTGTGTCTCCATTAACTGCATTTTTTGGCTGACCATAATTTTTCAGTATTTCTTTTTGTCTGTCTTCAATTTCACAGCCAAAATGCTTTGTATCTCTATAGTGGTATCTGTTGTTTCATTGGATTTTTCATCCAAGTCACTCCACTTAAATTTGGTAGATTTGTTTGGGGTTCACCACTGTGCTCTGGGCAGTATTTGTTTGGTTTATTAGAGGTTTCTGACTGCAGTTTATATAAGAATAAGACCTTAGAACAGATCTTAAGTCTTGCAAAAGCTACCAGTCAGAAATACAATCACATAAGGACAGTCAGGAGTTCTGTAGGTTTTTTTTTAAATCTGTTTTTAATAGCAAAACTGAAATCACTTCAACAACAGGAAAGCATACATCTTGTGATGCTCTTTGTAAGGCTGATAATAATCTTTTCTTATTTCCTTGCATCTCCTTTAGTATTTTTGATCCACTTTCCTTTCTCCTCTACAGATTTATAAACAAGTCACTTAATATCAAACAGGATTTTTTTTTCATATTTCTTTAGTTTCTAGAACAAATTATGTCTCCTTGCATAGTTAAAAATTGATTAGGATTTACCACTAAATTCTCAAGTTCTCTGTGATTCAATGCGTCTCCTTTAATTTGCTAAATGAACATCTCTTCTGTTCTTAGTATTATTTTCTTAAAATTTCTTCTGGGAATGTTGTTTCTCAGCAAGTTAACCAATTGGATTACTCTTGGCTTCATCTAGTTCTCTTTGTTTTTTGAAGCTTGTCTATTCCATCATTGTTTATGCTTGTTTGTCTTCTATATCTTCTTTATCTTGGTATTTAATTATAAATAATGATTTAATAATTCAAATAATAACTTTAATAATCTTTTTATTCTATTTATCCCAATGCTTGGAGTTCTTACTCAGACCTGCTTCATTTATGCTAAGTTGCTAGTTCTTCCAAAAGGAATATGAGAAAAGGATTCAGTAAAATTAAAAGCTTAGAATATATAAAATATATAAATTCACTTATGGTTCATAAACACAGCAAATAAATATGTTATGAATCTCCATGAATCAGCTATCATACAAATGCTGAAATTTTACTTTGAAATTTAATTCAATACACTTGTGTTACTGCCTTACTGGCTATTTGTTTCTTAGAGCATCTCTCATTTATCTAAACTACTGGCTTTTCATCCATGGTCAATCTCTAACTAGCCCCTAGAACTGCCTCTCCAAAGAGCAGAAACAGTACAGGCATTAGAGTTGTCTCTGCCAAATGAAAAATCTTCCATCTATGCAGCTTTTCCTTTTGCTCTTTAGGTAGCTTTTTATCCCATATTCTATTGTACATTCTGTTTCTTTGATTGAAATCCCTTGCCAAGTGCTTTTGACAAATCTAAGTATAACTAGATCCTCTGAATTTGACTTTATTTTGGTAGTAATATCTTCAAAAGACTGTTACAGGTAAGATAAACATTCTTTTCACTATCCAAATGAATATGGAGTAATACTTCAGTCGTGCATAAATCCTATAGAATTTTGAAATTCTGCTCTCTGGAGCAGCTATGTACTGCAGCTTTTCCGGTAAAGCCTAATTGTTTGCACTAGAGTCCTTTTTTTTCAAAATTTTCTCTGAAACTACAGAATCTTTTGATAATTTTCATGTTAAGCTTTTTTTGGAGGCTTCTTGAACTTAGGTCATCTATCAAACAATGATAAATAGATTCCTAAAATGTAGTGATATTACAATACAGAAAAGGGATGCATAATATACATTCAAAATGCAGTACAAACCTTTTTTTATTTTTAAAAAGTAAAGAATAATCATTGTTACATATCATTTAAATGATACTAACACTTTTTCCCAGGAAATATAAATGCTTTATTATTTTTGAAAAATTGTATTTGTTTCCATGCATAAGCACACTTCAGCCATTTATAGAAAATGTAGAAAAAATTCCAGTAAAAAAAAATCAGCTTAAAGTAGTTGAAAGCTGTTGCAAAAGTATTACATATGGCTTGCCCTGTTCCTGTTCTCTCTCAGCATTTTCTTATAGCACTTCTGGGAACGGAATAGGTGGTGAGATTGCCCCTTAGGCTGAACAAACTTATCTGTAGTATTTTGGCCTTGCATTTATCAAATTGATGCATCCATTTATTCCATCAAGAAGGTCCAAACACAATCTTATGCTGAATGACTACTCTTTAAAAAGCCTGCATTCCTTGTGCAAAGAATATGATGTAAATAGTTTCTGCACATAACAAATTATTTAGATTTTGATCTACTGTTGTATAATAATTTATTATGCAAACTGCTTGGATTAAAATACATTATTATTCCTTTTTTTTTTTTCATTTTTAAATAAATATACACTCTGTTTATCTTGCAGTCGTATGAAGAGTCTAGTTAACGCACATCCTCAAGTCCTTTGAGAAACAAAGATGAAGGATCATTTTGTACTCTTATTCCTTGAGTTTCCAAAACCAGAAAATACAGAGTTTAGATCTTTGGTAATGTCCATTATGCTACCCCAAGTTTTCACCTAAACATGCCCAGGATACACCATCTCAGAAAGGGTCCATAGCTGAAGCCATCTTTTTTTTCCACAGGCTTGCAAGTGTAGTTAAAAGTCATTTTGAAAAGAGGTTTGCAGGTTATTTCTGTAGTCATTTATTTGTGCTGCTACATCAGGGGGCATACTGAACCTGAGCATTAACCTAAAATGTCATTTGCTAACCTTTTGAACAGTTATTCAGTGAGAATTTACCATGTAATGACAGGCATATATCATCAAGTACCTAAATTTCATTCACCTATTTTCCTAGGGGGCTTTTTCATTTGGACCACAAACAGTTCTTTGTTCTGGAGAGAGCAGAGCCCCAGGAACAAATGTATTTCATTGTTTGGTTTCATGCTTTCTGAAAAACACCTGCAACACAGTGCTAGAATAAGAATGAAAATGCCTCATGAACACAATCAACTTTTGCCTTCACATCATGCAAAAGAGAAACTTGACCCCAGAAAAAGTCAGGTTTTGTCTTATGGAGACAGTCTACCTGATTGGAAGCCCATTTAGCATTTAACAGGGAACTAGAAAAGGTAAACTTTACGCTTATTCATGAGTAATACTGTAAAATCAAACACAGACAGTTCTTAAATGCACTAACCAAAGCAGAAGTGCAGGTTTCAGTATAGCTGACCTCTTCCTTTCTCTAGGGAACAACTAAATGGTCACAAAAGAGCACATCAAAACTAAATTTCCTTGAGGGACTAGTTCAGTCATTTCTGTGCCAAGATAGCTACAGGGAAAAAGGGACACATGCAAAACACAGACCCTAGAAAATGCTATACTTCCAGAGTCTTCCATCCCCAAAGAAAACTAGATCACTTAGATGCCAAACATACTCTCTGTCCTTTTTGAACCATGAGGAGCATCCCCACACTCATGAGGTACAGTATGGTAATCCTTCATTTCCCTCTTTACATTAGATCTATGTCTGCACAGTGTTTATTTTTAATCAAGCAATTTAAAATGTGGTTTCAGAAACATTAAAGATTGTGCAAATACTATCAAAAAGTGATTCACCAGACCTAATTTGAAATAAAATCCTTATCCTTTCTTTGCGAGCCCTGTTACCTCTGCATGATGACTAACACATACATCATGTGTGCAGATAAGAATCACACAGGGGTCCACACAGGAGCCTCAGCCATTTCCTGTGGTGACATTTGAGTTGTGTTCTTAAGCAGCTGCCTGTGTGCTCTCTGGTGACTAGCTGCTGTGCCACCACGGTGCCAACTAGTTTCTTCACTCTGCTGACTAAATGCCAAGAGATTAAGGCAAGACAAATCTCAAGAAGATGTTTGTTTATGTATGAGAAGCTGATATGAGGGGACACAAAGCACTGAATCTCACTTGCTTTTAGACATATTACAGAGTTTCTTGAGAAAGGAATTGTTCTCAGTATTTTTAAAAGAGCTCTTGCTCAAACAAAAATGGCCTTAAAATACTGTTGGAGAGTGTAGTAAATAGTAAATAGTATTTTGTTTTCCTTTCCAACAACATGAGAAACCTTATTTCAGGTTCTAATGTAATTTTCAAATAAGTAAAGAATCAATGATTTTTTTACCCAGAGGATCTGCATTTGTGTCCACAGGCTACCTTGTCACAAGTTTTCATCATTTGAGAGCCAGAGGCACATGGAAGAGGAGGAAGTTAAAAAAATCCAATCAGTTAAATACCACACAGGGAAGATTCAAAAAATGAGATCAAGCAAAGAGCAGCCTGGTTTTGTTACAGAAACTTCTGCACTAAGTTGTATTTGATGGTACAGGAGGAATTAACACATTTAATGTTAAGATGGTTTGGTTGGGTTGCATAAATGATAGCACTGCTTAACATTACAATGGGTACTAGCTTCTCTGAAACAATTTCCAAGTCTTCCAGCAATATGTACTCCTGCTGATATTACACACCTATTTCAATGTAATTCTCCATTTGTTTGACTCACATTGACTGCACACCAAAACACAAATGTATGGTTAACTCTTCCTGGTGATTTTATCATGATGGTGATTCAGGGAACCTTCAATATTTCCCCTCAAGCATACAGAAGTTGGTTTTCTATTAAAAAGTTACCTTACCCAGTATTTTTAGGATTGTAACTATGCTGATGAAATTTTACCATATCTCTTTTCTCGAAATTAATGCTTAAAACAGATTTTAACATCTTCATTTTGAAACCATTGTAGCAATTCAGAGCAAGATTTTGTTGTTGTAGTTGTTGTTGCCCTCAACACTGTCTGTGTGAAATACCAGATTCAGGAGCTCATGTTTGGGATTGTGCAGTATAGTTAGCAAGCTCTTTGGAAAAGGACATTTGTATGCTAAACCATAAATATTTCCCCTCATCTTTTAGCTTATGAATGATGATGGAGCTCATCACTTGTGTTGGTAATTTTACTACAGTGATCATATCAACTCAGGATTAATGCTTCTTGGATTTGGCAATAGCCTCTTACACTGTGATATTCCTTTAACAAGAGGACTAATTACATCACTCCTGTGAAGGTTTGTTTATATTTCTGTTTTTTCATTAGAATAACTCCCAAGCCATTTTTCAGAGTTAGCTCACAGTACTTTGCCTCAACTTTTTATTCAGAACAAAAGAAACAATTATTCTTGAATAAGAATATTCTCACATTCCTTCAAGCACCGAAGACAGAGCAACTTTTATTTCAGATAGCTGAAAATTCCACTCCCATATACATCTTCAATGATGGGAGAGTGTGGGGAGGGTGGGGGAGTCAACTAAATAAATGGCTTTGCCTTGGATAGAGACCAGGTGTCTAGCACTACCGATTTCATTCCCAAAAGAAAGGGATCAGAATGACAATGTACATGCAATAGAGAAAATAACATTGTGGCATTATAGCTCCTACAATTCAATTTGCCCAACATCTCTGCATTGTGCGGGAAGAAATAGAATGTCAGAGAGCAATAAATAAAGCTGTATGTTAATATGAATCTAAATTACAAGGCATGGCATAAGTAATGTGTAGGGATCGGCGCTCGGA
>WBNH01002005.1:0-86854 GCA_013401255.1 Urocolius indicus
TTTTCTTTTTTTTTTTTCTCCCAGAATTCACCAAATCTAGAAAAGGATCCTTGTTTTCCAGGGCCTCATTGGCAAGAGTTAATGAAACTGTTTGTACTGTTTAGGTGTTGTGATCTGTTGTTCTAGTGGCTCCCCAAGCATTCAGTAAGAGACAGTGTCTATTCTGAAGCTTTGCTTTTTCTATATAGACAAAATCTACAGCAGGGAAAGGAAATGTTTTATACATAATGTGCTCTTCTGGCATTGTCTAATTGTTTCTCCTTCCTGTTTATCTTCTAATATTGGAAAGGAGACTGAGGGGTGATCTCATTAATGTTTACAAATACATAAAGGTCGGGTGTCAGGAGGATGGAGCCAGGCTGTTCTCAGTGATGTCCAATGATAGGACAAGGGGCAATGGGTACAAACTGGAACATAAGAGGTTCCAAAGAAAGACAAGGAAGAATTTCTTCACTGTGAGTGTGACAGAGGACTGGAACAGGCTGCCCAGATAGGTTGTGGAATCTCCTTCTCTGGAGACATTTAAACACCCCCTGCCGAGTGAGTTCCTGTGAGACCTACTCTAGGTGGCCCTGCTCTGGCAGTGGGATTTGGACTAGATGATTTTTTGACACCTCTTCTAGCCCTTGAGATTCTGTGTGTCTGTGATTGTGTGATTTTGAACCTTATCACATCCCAGTGATTTAAGGGCAGATTTGGATATTTTTTTTATTAAATCTTTATCTCAACAAGTGTGTGAAAACTTAACAAATATAGATCAAATTTGATGGCTATTTTGAATAATAAGATGTAAAGTGTGACAAAAGGTTGCATTCTGAAAATGACAAAATGTTTGCTTTCTCCATTTTAAAAAGTTGAGTTTTGAATTTTCAGAAAGATTCTTTTTCTTTTTTAAAAAAAATAGTTAAAATTACAAGATAAACTGAAAGTAAGTTATTCCTATAGATTTCTGGCTGAATCAATTTTATTTTGACAAGAAGGGTCTAAAATAATATTTTTACTTTTTAAAATTTATTTAAATTGTCAGCTGCTCTTCTTTCCACACCTCTTGAGAGACTTAAGCCTGGTATTAGGGTGTCCAGCTCACAGAATATCATACTTTTTTGGCACTAGGTGGCTTCTGTCTCAACAGAACCTTTACTGTTCAACTACCTGTGAATAAAAGAATCTTCTCTAAATTAGCAGCTCAGACCATGAGTTTTTAAACAAGAGCAGACTAAGCTCAGTCCCTTGGGCCACTGAATAATTGAGTAGACAAGATATGTCTCAAAAAGTGGCAAAACAGAGCTTTTCAGGCAGCTGTCATTTTTGTTACACTATACAGGAAAACAATGTTTTACTTGAAGAGTTTTACTGAGATAAGACAGGTATAGATAATTTTTATTTCTTCACTTGCTACATTAGAAACAGTGGGGTTTTTTTTTTTGTCCCAAATTGGTGTGAAATAGATTAACTCAATGCTTCCCCAGTGTGCCCCCAATGAAACCAGGAATTAAGCTTCCCTCCACAAGCTAAGCCCCATTTGGCATGACAGGTCTGTACATAGCACTTTGAACTCACTGTGTATGGCCAGAGGCTCTTCTCTCTTGAAAGGATCTGTATTTCCATTTTAGGCATACAGAGCCTTCTTCATCCTAGTCAAACCTCAGACCTCCTTGCTTTTAACGATCCCTTGAATTTTCCTGGTTTTCTGTGTCTGCTTTCCTGATGCAGTTTCCTAGTGTTTCACAGTCAAGGGCAGGAACAGCTATGGTTACCTATAGTAGTGCCAGCATTTGGAACCAAGGCTAAAATGCTTCTGAAGTGTTTATAAAGTAGGCCAGACCTAGAAGATCAGTGTGTTCCATAATGAAAAAGGTGGACAAATACAAAACAGGGAGAGAGAAGACTGCAATGTTAGGATTCAGGAGTTGCCAATACATGCATTTTAACCAGTCAACCAATATAAGTTTTTGTTTGAGCTTGCAATCTTTTTCCTTTCCTGTGTTTTTTATCTATTTGCTTCTTCTGGGTTTTTTTTGTTTGTTTGTTTGTTTTTTATACCAAATGAATGCAATGACAGCCAACATTGTAGTAGTAAGTAGGTCAAGAAGCTATATCTTTGAAATCATCAGAACACTTTTTGAGTCTTTCTTAAGCCTGGATTTCTCAGAACACAAATTTTAAACTTTTTTAATTGCATTTCTATTTTCCATTATTGCTCCTTTTTTTTTTATTTTTGACCAAGTTGGTCTTTTTTTTTGTTTCCTCTTTTTTTTTCAGTTCCTATAAATTTAATAAAAATATGACTATGATATAGGAGGGAATGCCTAACTGCCACTAAGTGAAAAGTTTCAGCTGAAATTATGCATATCATTTTGACACCAGAGAGCCCAAACTAGCAGGAAAACTGGAGATGTTAATGTTCATTAGTTCCACCATTTGTGCACTTAACTTGCAGTTTTTCTATCAATCTGGTCCTTCAGAGACATAGTAATGGTTTTAAAAAGAATACAGTAAAAAAGAATACCAAGAGGGAGAGTAGGGACAAGCAAATTACCAGTGTAGAAAAATACTTCATATGAAACACTTTCCTCCTTTTTAAGCAAATGTGTCCCTGTCACTATCTTTAGAGGGGATGCAAGAGTGTTTCCTACAGGAGCTAGCTCTGCAGTGGAGTGTTGCAGCTGTGAGACCAGCATCCTTTAACCCTGCACAGAGATTTAAGACAGAGGCCCAGGAGCCCAACTAAAGCTGTGGGTAAGGGAACTTCTGGAGACACGATGCATCTACCCATAAAGAGGACAAGCTTGTATTGGAATCATGAACACAGCTCATTGAGGTCCCACGTACCCAATGTGCTCTTCTCAAGCAATTTCACATTCAAACAAAAAGTTAGCTTTTTCTTTAACAGTTGGTTGCCCCTCTTGCACCTCAAGCCTTCACAGAAAGCAGATCTGCTGATCCAGCTTGAGTACAAGATACCCTTCAGTGCTGCTGCAGCAGGGCTGCCAAGATATAGCTGCCTTCAAGAGTCGTCTTTTCAGTCCCTACTGGTAAATTGGAGCATGGATCACATCTTTTTTTCAGGCTAATGATGATATAAGGTAGCACAATCCACGGGCTGCCACTGCAGCAGCTTAAGGCAAGCACAGGCTCTGCTATTCAAACAAGAGGAGGGAGGAAAGTTTTTTTAAGTTTACCTGGTCTTTGCCCATCACAAGTGATATGTCTCTTCCAATGGCTTTAGATGCAATACCAGAGCCAGATAGTGCTGCCACTGAGACTTGATAAACGTGGTGTAACACAGTTCAGTTTTTATTTATTTACTTGGGATGCTCACTGCTATGGCAAAAGGTAGTAAACTGTTTCACATTAGCCTGGATACTTCTTTGTCCCTCAAATCTGTCCAAGCAAGGTAGCATCAGCCTGTCCAGGGAGCTAATAGATGACGCAGAGTTTCATGACTGGTTGAGAGAAAAGATATATTGTGAATTTGAGTTCCTGTTCTGCTCCTCTTGAAGTGGATGAGAGTTTTGTCTTTATTTTAAAGGAGAGCAGAATTGAGACTCTGACTGACAGAAAATCAACTTTTAAACAAATAGGAGTAAAACATGAAGAGAGATTTCTTTTTATTAATGTTCCCATATTGGAGAAAAAGTTATTAATCTGAATTATGGACTTCAAAGTCACCTTTGCAAAGTTTTCTCTCAATAGATTTGCGATTTCCTTTCAAAAATATCATTGCTGAAATTTAAGAAATCTCCAATAAATTTTAAAATCTATTTACTAAGTTATAGATGTTAATGTTAAGCATAAAATTAATATTTAATGTACGAAAGCCTTTGGTAAATATATCTGCAACTGATTATTTTTTATTGTTCTTGTCATACCAATTATTGTTTATTTCACATTGAAATCTGTTTCTGATGTTTATTTCTAAATAGACACTTTTTCTGTGATTAGCATAATTGGACATCTCATTATAGGCAATCAAATATTTTGATCTTAAATACTTTTTGATAATTAATTTGATGTTTTATTGAGTGTTATTGGCAAAGTGATACATGCAGGAGACAAATTCTGCATTGTACTACACCAGGGAAAACTTAGACTTAATGACTTAGTACAAAGAATATTTACCATTCAGAAAGAAATCAGCTATCTTTAGAAGAAAAGTTTCTCCAACTAAAGATTCTTCTATAATGTGCAGTTTAGGATTGACATGCCATCTAATCTATAACAGTGGATTATACCACCTTCCTTACGGCTGCATTCAAATATTGAACCCTGTTTGAAGTATTGATTCTGCTGCCTTCAGCCAGTAGAAATATGACAGTTTATACCAGCTATATGGTTAGTAATATCTCCATAAAGTGATACATTTTAAAAATACACACTTAAAAATGGTACTTTAATTTTTGCTTTCTGCTTAAAACGACTATCATAGTTGTCATTAAAGGAAAATAAAGTGCTCTAGTTCTGAAGACAATGTTTATATTTTTTTTCCACTGCAGTCAACTGGGTCACATGTAGAACCCTTGCACAGCTGATAGTCTTATTACAATGAGTTTTGCGGACATGTTCACTTTATTTTGATTTTTGAGCAATTTTCCTTAAGGAAACTTTGCATAATTGGGCCTATATCTTACCATTGTGCTAGTTCAGATCTCATCTTTCACATCTGAGAGACTGATCTGTTTAAGAGCTTTTGCGTGTCAAAGCAGAAGAGAGAAATAGAACTGTTAGGAATTATTCATACAGCAATGTGGTTTGAAGGAAAAAAAAAAATCACATTTTAACTTCTGCACTGTGACATGGAAGCCAAGCTGACTGTCCCACCAACAGCCATGCTGCTTCCTTGTGTTACTTCTGCTGCAGCTCTTCTGGCATCATGTTTTGCTTCTAGCTTTGCTCCATTCCACCTCACAGAAGATAGCCCAGAGGATATTACATCACTGAAGGGAAAATCTCCTGGGGGTGACACTCTGCTAATGACAAAGAAATAACAAAATCAAACTCAAACTTGTTAGTGGATAGGTCACCCAGACAACCCTTTTAAGACAACTTCTTGATGCTAGGGAGAAAAGAATATGAATCAACAGGCAGGACAGAGACCTTGCTACTGCTGAATGACTCATCCTGGGAGTGAATTGTTTTCATTAGCATAGTGTCACCCATTTATTTTCCTCTCTGGAGGAGAAGGGCTTCAGTTTCCTCTCTTCTTCACATGACATCTTTCAGAGTTATTGTAGAAATCCTTTTGGAGATCCAGCACCAGCTCTGTTGCCTGGCTGCTTTCTCCTTTTTTTTTTTTTCCCCCCCTATTTCTTCTTCTTTTTTTTAGAGTGGAAATGAACGTACTTGAAAGCAAAACCTTTTGTGTGCTTCTTACTCTACTCTATTTAGCTCCCTCCATCAGGGCTATGTTATGGCATTCTAATCAGGTTCTCAGATCACACCCATCATTGCTGAATCCAAGTGATTTTTATTTATTGGGTTTTTTTCCCTTCTGTCTTGTGCCCTCCTTCATAAGAAGGACACAGGGGCTATCTGGGAAATGAAATGACTCAGTCGGTGAGAAATTCATTTGCATTGTACAGGAAGAGCAAAATAGATTTGATCAGTTCCTTGCAGAATGTGAGGGCAAACCTTCTTCATGGTTTTGCACTGTGCTCTCCTGTGTTTCTAGCCTGAGAAACAATCTTAGAAATTGCCTATTCCAACGGTCTTTAAGTCTTTTCTTTCATGTCTGTTTATTCCTAGAGAGGGAGGAAAGAAAGGGGGAGATGGTAAAAGGGATGTAGTCTTGGACAGAATCTGATGAGATTATTCAGTCTACCTTTCCTATAACAAAGATCAACTGTTCTTTTCTGACTAAAGAATGTGAACAGGAGATTTTGTTGAATTCTGTGGAACTGAATTCCTGGCCTGATTATGATCTAATACCAACACATGACATTAAAATTGATAGTTCTAAAGCTGGGAAATACATACGTGAGGAATGAAGCTTTTAGCAGTATTGATCAAACCACCAGCTTTATATGGGAATTAGTTGGTATTTAATCTATCTAGTAGCAAATATCAAAATTACAACCTAAAGTTTGTAATACTTACAAAAAAAATTGGGAGGGGAAGCTTGGGGAGAAATAAATCAATGGAATAAACTGTAATTAGTTTTTTTTTTTTTTTTGATAGATTACAGTTCTTTTCCTCAATGAGAACTCAGTACAATCACTATATATATTTAAATTACATTAAGTATCCTAAGAGCTGTAATATATTTGGAGCATGGTAGATGTCTAATATAATAAAGTAAATAGTAAGTAACAATGTACAAGTAGAAGTTAGTGTTGAATTTTTATGGGTCAGGTTGTTTATAGGTTTGTAACAGTGGCACTTGATTGGGGTAAGCACTAAGGAATCCCTAACTAGCAATCAATAAAAGTACTCTGTCAGAAGATGTGCATGAATCCTTTTCTTTTATAAACTCTATGTATTAAGCATAATACATAGTAATACTAAGTAATAATACAGTAGCCTGCTCATTGAATTTTTGTTAAAAAAAATCCAAAAGAAAAACCTTTTGTTAAAGTAGAAATGTATTTTTGTGTTTGCTTCAATAACCTTCATTATCAAGTTATAGAAATATTTGAGATAATTTCTTCAATATAAAAGAAAAATAAATTAAGCCTTCCAGAAAATTTGAATTTTAAATTTTCATGAATATTCTGCAGAACATACAAATTCTCTCAGGTGAACATTTTTGTAGCAGAATCTGTGTTTTACTGGCAACAGAAATTGTGGCCAAAGACAACACAAACACCTGACTAGAGAAGCTTTTGGGCATTAATCAAACTGATACCTTTAGGATTATTTTTTCGTGTACTTTTTTCCGCCACTTCAATTCCCAAGGCTGCACTGGAGATAGTTCAAGCTAGTTCAGTAAAACTAGTTGGTAGCTATGAGCTATACCATACACTGCACCATGCACAGTAGTTTTATGACTGTGATTTCAGACTCCAGACTGGCAGTTAGCTTATTGGCTTGTCCCTCCTCTTCATTGCCTCATTTATATGACTTGATATCCAAAGATCCTTATTCCCCAGTTCATAGAATCATGGAATCATTTTATTTGGAAAAGATCTTTAAGATCATCAAGTCTATCCACTAACTCTACATTGCCCAGCCCCTCAATAAACCATTTCACTCAACACCTCATCTTTTCAATATCTCCAGGGATTGTGACTCCACTACCTCTTTGGGCAGCCAGAGTTTAATAACCCTGCCTCTGAAAATTTCTTCCTAATCTCCAGTCTAAACCTCCCTTGCACAACTTGAGATCATTTCCATTTGTCTTATCACCCGTTACGTGGGAGAAGAGACCGATCCCCACCTCCCAATAGCCTCTTTTCACGTAGTTCATCCTCCTTTTCTCCAGACTAAACAACCTGAGCTCCCTCAGCTGCTCCTCATCAGGCTTGTGCTCCAGACCCTTCCCCAGCTCCCGTGCCCATGTCTGCACACGCTTCAGCGCCTCAGTGTCCCTCTGGCAGTGAGAAGCCCAACACTGCACTTGAGGTGCAGCCTCACCAGCACTGAGTACAGGGGGACAATTGCTGCCCTGGGCCTGCTGGTCACGCTATTTGTCATACAAGCCAGGATGCCATTGGCCTTCTTGACCACCTGAGCACACTGCTGGCTCATGTTCACGCAGCTGTCAATCAACACCTCCAGGTCATTTTCTACCAGACAGCTTTCCAGACACTCTTCCCCAAGCCAGTAGCATTCAAAGTGTTCAAAGTGACTGTGTCAGAGTACTTAGATGTGACTGAGTCTCACACTTGGACTTATTTGAGGTGCATTTAGTAACACACTTTTAAATCCTGGTACAGCCATAAATCCTTCCAAGGAGATTGCAGTTAGCTCATCACCTTCTAATGGATGTCTTATCCTGCCCCTGAAGCAAAGAAAGCACACATACTGTTCTGAAATACACCTTGGCTTTGCTTTGCTTCTAGTCATCAAACATTAACATTGAATGTTTGCAATTACCCTGACTACTGTAGGACTCAGGAGTTCTTTGAATATAGAGCAGTAAATTGCTCTGAGAAGATGGTAGGCATTATCCCCCATAGGAAAGATCCTATTTTCAGTGACGTGCTAACTTCATTCTGTTTTATAGCTGCTATGAAGAAAAAAATGATACCAGTTTTCAGTAGAGCTTTGGGCATTCAGCTTTCAGTCTGTGCCATGATATTGTTATCTTTTCCCCCATTGCTGCCTTCTTTTTTTTTATAATGATGCATCTAACAGGATTCTTTCACTGATTTAGGGATCTGCCTGCTTACACGTTTGTTATGAGTCTCAATCAAGCCATCAAGCCTGCTTCAAATGTAGAGAAGGCCCGGAAGCACTTAGGATGTAACAAAAATAAGCAGCTTTGTGACCAGAAAGGAGGAATGAGTGGGCAGATGGCAGATGAGTATAGGCAGAGGGAAGTTTACATCTTTGTAGTTTCCTTGCAGTCCAATGAACAGAAAGATCTGAGACAATTCTGTTGAATTCCCTGGCTAAAGTAGACATTTTACATGACTTTTTAAAACTTCTTTTACTATAAAAATTAAAGAGTATTGGAATATGCTTCCCAGAGAGTGTTATGGAGGCTCCTTTTCTGGAGGTTTCCAAACCTACCTGGACGTGTTCCTGTGCCTCTTGATTGAATTGAACCTGATTTAGCAGGGAGGTTAGTCTAGATGTTTTCTAGAGGTCCTTTCCAACCCTGACCATTCTGTGATTCTGTGACTTTAAAAGCTACACAGCTTCTCCCTGCTCCAGTTCTTCATTCATACTTGTTTTTACACATAGTATTTGTGAAAGTAAGATACCATTTGTGTCAAGGTGATGATAATCAGACAGGATTGAACAGAGGGTCTTAGGGTGGTGACTTAGCCCAGGGCAATATGCCAAGCCATGGCCAGTGCAGGACTGAAATCCAAGTCATGTGAAGGTTAGTGCCCTCCTAGGGAGCCTGTCAGCTTGCCCTGCTATGCTGATTGGCAAAAGAAAGGGGCCATATGAACTTATTTGCTTTTGAAATTTGCTTCAGAATTGGCTAGCTTATTTGCATAAGCTAGCCTCCACAACAACAACAACAACAAAATAATTTAAAGTATATTGTGCTATTTTAACCACTTGGGTCTTCATGCAGCAGCAAGTGAAGTGCTCATTTAGAAACACTGAATGAAGCATGCAGGACCAGAATTTCTGATCTAAAAACTGACCTTGGCCTTGGACACTAGTCCTGTTTGGTGCTTTGTGTCTTCATCTCCCCACTAACTTTACCAGAATATGAGCAAGCCGTGTACCTTGAAGGACCAGTCTCCTTTAGTTCATGTTTTAGCCTTTGGCAATGCATTAATTAAATGAGGATAATGCTTACTTTCCCCGTGAGGATATAGTGAGACTTAGTGTAGAGAGATATTTTGAGCCCTTCTCATGAAAGACACTACACAGAGTAAATGCCAAGTGTTATATACCTCCTGAGAATCAAAAGGTCACCCACGGAAGACCAGGATAAATTCCCATTGATTTTGACGAGAAGACAGGGAGGAGCCCGGAAAAACAATCCCAAGGGCACAGACTGATCCTTCTGGCCTAGTCAGTGCCAAGCTCATGTAAGCTTTGATACTTTTTGGAAGTAAACAATTCACTTCTTTCTTATTTTCATCGTCATTTATTTAGCCTATCTCGAAAAGAAATGATAGGTCAGTTGGGTGGGGAGTGAGAAAGGCACATGGAACAGGTGAAGGGGAGTTAATTAGATATGCTGTTGGCAATGCACTGCTACCCTCTGTAGAAACCACAATGCTTAGACATATGGAACTACAAGGCAATGAAAAATAAAATAAAAGGCTTTAGATTTATGATTCCCGCTCTTATATGTTCTTGCTGTTGTTCATATGGATTAGGACTTACACTCAAAAATTCCCTGTGGAAACTAGGGCCTGCTGGCCTAGAACAAAAAGCATTAGAAATACAGGTTAGAGAAATCCAGTAAGTTCAGCTGAAGTTTCAGCTGGAGTTTGGTTGAAGTACTATGTTTAGTTTTTTACTCTGGTGCAGCAATATTTGTAGGAAAAACAGAAACTGCAATATCTATAGCAGCCAATGTTTTTTCAGTGCTATAGCATGGAGAAATTCAAACTTGTTGTAAGAATTTTTTTTTTAGAATCCCTCCTCCTCATAATTTTTTTTTTCTTATCTCCAGTATCTTTCCTTTCTACTGTATCTTTTTTGGGGTTTTTTTTTGCCCAGGTATAGACTTCAAATTTCTTCTCATCTGAGGCTGAGACCATTCCCAGGGCTGTTTGATTTTGTTCTACTTAATTGCTGAGCACCTCTTCCACGTTTTCCATAAATCCAGAAGGCAAATAACAGATAATAGTGAAAGTTAATTCCATGTTTCAGGAAACCAAAGGGCTAGAAGCGATCATAAACTGTAAAACTGTTCTCTAGTTACCACACTGTTTAAGTGGCTCCTCCTTTCCCATTCTCACTCTTATTTGCAGACATTCTGCCAGTGAATTTTGGGCCAGTCCCGATCTGTGTCGATATCAAGACAGCAGGAGCTATTTTTTTTTATTTTATCTCCACATCAGGAAAACATTCACTGGTGTCATTAAACAGGGAGCCTCTTTCTACAGCTTTGCTCCTCTGGAAAGAGCCTGCTGATTTCTGCTTTGGGGAATGCATTAATGATGCCGATAGGGAACTCACTTGCAGGTTGTTTCTTGCAGAATATCAGGATTTTACTCTATCAAAGGGTTTCTGTCTGTCTCTTAGGGCCCAAGCAGCATTGCTGCTCTAATTCCTGAACCTGGTTTTCATCTAGTTTTATATTACTTCTGCCCTGGTGTGACTACACTGACCTGCACATTCTGATTCCTGCTAGTGTAGCAGATTGTAGTTAACTCAGAGGTGAACTTTTCCCCATCCTTCCTCTCCATTTCAGTCATAATGGCCAGATCCTGATCTTAGTGTCATCAACAGTAGCCTGAAATAACTCTGTTAATGTACACTTGCTTAATACATCTGAACAGAAACTACCTTGGAGCCTGTTGTGTTCTGTGTTCAATTTCACCACTTCAGTTGCAAAACCTTTCCTCCAAGGTCCTGGTTTAAAAGTCTCTACAACCAAAGAAAAAGAGTAAAAGGATGATTTGTGCATATGTACTAAAGCACCAGATTTTGGGTGAGTTTCTTGATAACAAGGATATCACTTTAAAACAATTACTCTTTTGTATGGGACTCTTATTCCCTCTCTTACCTGACACAATAGAACAAAAATTTTCTTCCAGCACTTCTTATTTGATGTGAGGAACTCCATCCCAAACACATATTTACTCAGATGCTGATTTAGAAGATGTGAGACCTGCCACTTAATCCCACCTTCAAACTGATCTCATAAGAATCAGGTTATTGGAAGTCCGTGCCTCTGTTTCCCAGTATATAAAAGGGGAATAGTTACTAATTGCCTGTGCAAAATACATTGACGATTAGGCAAATTACATAAAGCAGAAATGCCTCGAACTCAAATGCTGTTAATAAGAGATTGTTCTTTGTATTGCTTCAAACTCACAGAAGCTAATTCAAAGTAGTAGGTGTGTTTGTATGTGTGTTAAGAAAGGAATTAGTAAGAGTATTTATGAAAAAGATGAGCAGGTTTAAGGTGACTTTATCTGAAGGGCTGTTGTAAGCATAAGGGGTGCTTGAATTGAATGACAGAACTGTGAGTATGTTTATTTGTAGAAGTAAACACAAAACATCTGTTGGACCTGTATATTTAATCCTCCTGGGAGCGGCTTTGAAGCTATATCCCTCTGTGTCTACATATTTCCTTTTTCCAGGTTGGTGATTAAAGATGAAAAGAAATCAAAATATGCCTAAAACTATCTCACATGCTGATCAGACTGTGGTGTTTCAGGCTTGTACAGATTGTAAAACTTATTTATGGTTTATGTTGTTACTGGTGATCTCCAATAAGAACCCTGGCCATTTATCGTACATTTGGTTCTTGTTATATCCTACGTAATTAGACAGCAAATCCAAGTATTGAACACATATTCTTTCACTAGCTATCTAAAATTAAAGGTAATCATAAAGACATTACGGAACACATCGAGATTTCCTTTATTACGACATTAATGTGACATTATGCATTGCACCCTATTTGATTAGCATATGGTGCCTCAGAGCAAATCAGTTAACACTGATGCATCTATCAAAATGTCCAAGCAATATTTTGCATTTTCTAAGCGGTGCACAATAAATATTCTGCTGTGTGGCTGCCCTCACCCAGTCTCTTTTAGTCTGACATAGCTGTAAATCGCTGAAGATGAGCTGGGTGTGTTGCCGATGCGAACACTGGGATGCCACCATGGAGATAGGAGGTTCATTATCAGAAAGAGGGGACAGAAGCTTAGAGACAGATTTAAAGCCAGTGTTACCTGGCTAAGGTGTATGGCTTTTCAGAGACAGGGTTCTTTCAAACAGAGTTACAGAGCGATGCAGGCTGCATCCCAGTAACCATATGAGTATAGTCTCCTCATGAAGTTAGCTCTGTCTCAGTGCCTTTCTCTGGTACTGTACAAGTGAATAAGTTGCTAACCATTCCTCATATTACTTGTTAGGGAGAGATGGCAGACTTACTGCATGTTTTGTCCTGACCTTTATTGCAGGATATAAAGGTTGGAACAAATGTATTCATTGTATGGTTTGACCAATTTCTTTTTTGCTTTGTGGCTCAGTAGTCAGGTTTCCATATGAGATTTGGACTCATTTTTTCCTCCTCTTGGAATACAATCCTTATTACCTAATTCCATCCTTTCCATTTTTAATTATGTCTTTATTTAGAATTTCTCTATTTTACAATTCAGAACTTCTATTATTCTGTGCAGTACTGAGGACAAATGCAAGAAGTGCTATATAAAATTCATATTTCCTTCAAAAATATACATTATTGTGATAAAAGAAACAAGAATGTTAGTCTTTGTAGAGTTCAACACATTTGAAGACATTTAAGAATCAGAATAAAGGCTGGTTTTTTTTCAGAATTTCAACCACAATTCTCAGAAAATTCTAGTGGATTGTGTCTAGGTAAATTTAAGATCAAAAGAAAATCTACTAGCCATGTCTCCAAGATGAGAAAACTGCATCACAAGCTATATGACATAACAGAATAATAGTAGTTGCTTGAATATTAAATACATAGTTTTGTTTGCCCTAGATAAGGACTCTGTAAATGTCTTTTTGGAGACTGTCTCTTACTGAACAACTCCTATTGTTCATATGGATATTCTGCCTGGGAGATTTTAACACCTCGTTACTTACTCTAGGTAGTAAAATAGGAGCTAAGCATTTGCTTTTTTACAGTCAGGCACCTTGGAATCCTAAAGGACCATTTGTAAGTGTGGCACATCCTATTTCTTTAAAAGAACAAGTTAAAAATCTCCGATATGCTTTTGAACTTACCCAAATTTCACAATGTGCTTTCTTTGCTTGATGATCCTTACATTGTGAGAAGTCCTGGTATGGTTGCCTGAGGTCAACTGAGTCAGTCAAGAGAAAGCAAAAGAATTCATTAACTAATCTACAGAAGGAGGTCACTCTGAGAGAGAGGGTGAGTCCTGTGTGACCATTGGGCTATTCCGTTCTAAGTTGACAACTGCCCATCTTCCTCAAATTCAAATTCTTGTAGGTTTTTTTTTTTTTTTCCTGTAAAGTAATCATAACCCTTCCTGTAGTCTTAACATGAAATTTTGTTACTTTTTTTTTTA
This sequence comes from Urocolius indicus, assembly GCA_013401255.1. Classification (NCBI taxonomy): domain Eukaryota; kingdom Metazoa; phylum Chordata; class Aves; order Coliiformes; family Coliidae; genus Urocolius; species Urocolius indicus. The sequence goes on from WBNH01002005.1 coordinate 13,818, forward strand.
AAATGAAATCTCTATTGTCAAGCAAGAATTATTGTGTAGAAGTTCAATAAACTGTGAATGCTGCAAACACTAGAGTGTGGAGGCCATGGCCAAATGAGGAATAAAGAGGAAGGTGAGAGCAGAGACCAGAGGAAGAAAAAGTAGGTACTTCAGTTTGATGAGAAAGATCTGAGTTTCTCTTGATGTCCCCGCAGTGCTGCCTTCCACTGTTTTCTTTCATCTATGAATCTCCAAGTTGTCCCTCTCATACATTCCTTGAATTGAGGGCAGGGTGTTTAAAGCAGCGACGGTCAGAGTGTGAGGGACATGCTTTATATGTATTTTTCTTAAACCAGTCCAAAAACACTCATATTCAAACATATATACAGGCAGCTCATTCTTGGGCTTATCAAACTCTTCGTTATTTTACAAAATAAAGCTTGTGTGTAGCTTGAGGAAAGAAGGAGGAAATAAAATGTCTTGTTTTATAGAAAACGGTAAACTGCAAAGTATTTATTCGAAAGACAAGTGACGCTCCCAAGAGCTATTCCAGTTGCTGTTAGAGGTCTATCTTTTTATTTGTGTGGAAACATTTTAATGTTTGTCACCTTCTTTTTACTTTTAAATATAATGTAAGTGGGCCTGTAGAGTTTGAACTCTCTGCTTACATTTTTCCTGATTGAAAAGGTTGCAGGAAGATGGGATAAAATTTAGAGGCATGGGTCATGGTTTTGATAAACACACTCCAAGTATTACTGCTACATGGATGCTATGTATAACAGCTGAGATTTTCACAGTAAAATTTCATCTCAAATGTTTTCACTTGCTTTGTCCAACATGAAATGCATCAAAATGAGGTGAGATTTTAACTTAAAAACAACTGAAAAAAAGATGAATATCAGAAGTGGGAACAAGAGGGAATGAGATTTTCCCCATTACCTACACTCTCCAATAATATCTTAAACATGAGACCAGGTGAAGCAACTCAGTTATTCACTCCTTTCCTCTCCTAGTGCTTCTACACCACACCACACCACACCCCTTGATAAAGTTGTATATTAATCCACTCAGGCTCTTCAAGAACTGTATTGCTTGGCAGGTCTCAAGCCTTCAGATCTAAAGGTGTTTGCAACCTGTTTGCACCTATTATTTTTTTTTTGTGATGGTATTACGCACAACAAGCTCCATGCACGGCAGCATCTGCCTACTTGGCTGTATCCGTTTAAACAGCCACAGTCTCTGATGAGACTATTTATATTAGTGTATAACTACAAATATGTAGCTACAGAGGTTTCACTGCCATCAAGGTTGCAAAATGCACACTAATGGTAGGGAATAATGCTCTAATGGTGGGGAATAGTAGCCAAGATTTTAGCTGCAGGGTGGTTTATTATACAGGATGCGAGCTTGGACCTCTGATTCTTTGCTCTGGCACTGATTTCTCTGAAACTACGAGCAATTTGTTTTACCTCTGAATCTTACTTCCTCTGAATCACACTGCTTACCTGCTTTGAGGTTTAATCAGGGGAGCTGTGTGAGTGCCAGATACTGTACAAAAGCAAGAGACAATTATTAAAAGTGAGCTTTGACTTTTAAAGATAGTATAACAGATGCTGGGTAATAAATCTCATTAACAATGATAGGGAAATTATATTATTTTTTAACTTTGATAGTAAGTTTTTGCTAACTTTTGTTACTGTTTAATAGTTATTCTGGTTTGATTGTTTGTTTTCCAAGAGTGCTGGAAACAATTAAATGACACAATGAGCTATTTTTCTTCCCTAGGTTGTCTCAACACTTTCAGATCTGTTCTTATGTTTAGAAACTATTGAAGCATATTGCTTTGATATGACTTTAAGCAAAATGCTTGACTTTCAAATTTTAAACAACATTGAGATTTGAAGTCTATTAAATGAATAAAGTTGCAGGTTTTTTACACAGTTTTCCACTTCTAAATTTCTAAGAGAAATTTCACTGACTTAATGTATTTGTCATTGTAGCTATGTTTGTGTGTGTGCACATTTACCAGCATACAAATTATTGCTTTAATAGATTCTGAAATGGGGAAAAAATGTCTCCCATTCACTCATGTGATGGGAAATCTGCATCCTGACCGCTTATATCAAGAGCTCTGAAGTCAGAGCTGCAAATCCAGTCTGAACTTGATTGCTTGTCAGAAATGTTTCTGCAGTTAAGAAGCTGCAGTGTAGCACTCGGTTCCACATGAAGAGAATCAGATGTGCTTTAGGATTTACTTTTCTGTGCTGTTTGGTGCACCTCAATTTTCCAAGTTGAAAATTATGCATTTAAAGTTAGATGCTGCATTTTATTCACTTGTTGTTCTTCTTGTGTTAAATCTGTCTTGCAACAAGGAAAGGTAGAAAAAATAAAGGTCTAAGTTTGACTCTTAGGATAATGTTTCTCTTGGGCTGATGAGTAAAGCATCGACATTGAGATTTTCAGAAAGGGTGAAAAAACTCTTGAGTAAGAGGATCCAAAAGTTTCAGTTATGAATTAAACCCCTATCTCAGTTTCCCTTTCCTACACAATTCTAAGAGTTTGGTAGAAATGCTTTCTTGACATACTTGAGACAAAGAAGATCCCTCTGTAGGAAAGGGGAAATATCCTTACTAAGGGTTATGAGAAATATTAATAATGAGAAATACTAAAAGTCCAGTGAAATAGAGCTTTGGGAGCATCTTTAAAATATTGGGTATTTCCAAAATAGATGTTGTCATTTCTTGCTGAGGGAATGCTATGATAAATATTCATGCAGGTGGTGTACTCACATAGTGCCAAGGCTTTTTGGAGATGCTGACCCACCCAGACATGGGCACATCTATCTTCAGACAGCTCCTCTCTGAGAAGCATCCTGTGCTGATTCCCTGACTCATATTGTAAAGAGAGAGACTGACCAGCCTCGTGCTCAGGATTTTATGATGGAGCGTAAATCAGGTCTGCCTGTACTTGACCAAGGTTGAAACCCACAGTGCTGCATGGTAATTAGATTTTTAAAAGATTTTTTTCCCCTGGTTTATTTATATAGCAGTAATTACCTCCAGCACACAGTCGCAGTAACTGCTTGTCTTTCATGACCATACTTTCACCCTTTCATTTGACTGTCCTGTGCTTCTGTGGCTAATATAGAGCTTCATTCATTATCCCCAAGCCCCTTCCCCTGCCAGCCCTTGCGCAGTGGCACAGCGGGAGCGCAAGGTTATTCTGTGGCAGCTTAAGTGGGAGTGGACATGAAGAGCTGAGAGGAGACGTGTCCCTTAGCACTAAGTGGGCAAGATTGCTCCCACAGCGTACATGGAGGGAACAGGTCTTGCCTGGAGGCTTTGAGACTATATTTCCTCTTCTTACTGAGGTTTTCATCTTCAGGTGATTCCTCCAGCTCTGGCTGTTTCTGGAGTAACTCAGGAGTTGTATGGAAATGCTCATTAATAAACATATTATTTTCCAGCCCTCCTGTTTATCTTTTTGCCACTTCTTCCCATCTCCCCTTCCTATTCAATAGCTTTCAAACTTGTTGCAGAGTTTGGAATTAATTTGTCAGCACTTGTTTTATTGTTTTAAAAAGCATTTTGTCTTGGTTTGAGAGAAGCATTATCAGTTAGCTTCCTGCAGAAAAAACAAGACCTAGCTTAATCTTATTGTTCCAGAAATTAGGAAAGCAACTTTTTACATTGTTCAGCTCACGGAGCTTTGTTTGCTGCTTTATCTTTGATAGACAGCAAGAAATCCAGTGATTAAATACTCAGGATCTGTTAGGTCAAAACTTATGGAGATACTAGGTTTCATACCTTGAAGCCATCATGCAAAGGCCAACTCTTTTGGCCGTGCATTTGGGCCATGGAGAGCCCAAGCTGTGCTGCATGATCAGAACCATGCAAGATGCAGTGTTCAGAGAGCAGTTAGTGGCCAAATGGAAACAAGGCCAAGTTTTGAGCCTAGAGGTTTGTGTGTGGAGTCTTTGTTCAGATTAAGTTATGACAGCAACAAGGACAAGTGCAAGGTTTATTTCCTGTTGTCTTTCAGCCTCATGCAGACACTGAAGAGTTGGAGAACTGGATGTGGGGAAAAGGGTCTCTGTATTAAATCACCTTTCACATTACTGCCGTTTGTCCACAGGCAGCTTTACAAGGTGTTTGGGAATACTCATCATATTCTTTCTTTTAGTTCTAGCAGTAATTTCTTGTGTCTGCCATAGACACTTATCCATCTTTATTTCCTAACCTCTAAAGTCTCAATTTCAAGGCCATATTTGCACTACGTTAACTGAGCTGAAAGAAGAATGTGGGGGAAAACATCACCGCGTAGGGGAAAACATCAGTTGAGGTGAACATCTCTATAAACATCTGAAAACAGCTAGATGACTGCCTTAGAGCAGAGCCTAACTTCTAGCTGGCTGCCATTAAGGAAGATGATTCCCATGTCAGTCAGTTTGCCTGAGGTCATACAAGGACCTTAACCCTGAAGTCACTCTGCTGGAACAGTGTTTGAGGCAGGAAGAGCTTATGTGGATATCTAGTGCAGTTCTCCTCAGTTGTGCTTAGCAGGACAGACTGTAAGACTGTAAGTCCTAATACACTGTCTGCTCTCTGGAGACTCCCAGGAGTTCTGAGTGTTTCCAGTTACTATTGCTCAATGTACAACAGTCTGCTCCTGGACAGCAGAAGCATGGGGTTTCCAGAAGATGTCTTTATAGTAGATATTAGAAGGCTTCAAATAAAACAGCTGTGAAAGGGAGCATTTTCAGTACCCAGTCAACAGAGAAGGAGCCTGCTTAGACACAGGAGGTGGTGATGCTGGCTACATCAGACCAGTGCAGTCAGCCAAATAAATGCAACTCCCTTTACACTGTGAAGAAAAATACATTTTAAAAGCATCATCAGAATGCCCAAAAGCAAACAATGTTGTTGAGTCAATAAATGATGGAGTTCATAAAGCACCATTTACTTCCCCTTCCATCTGCAGCAGTAAATTCAGATCAGACTCTCAGTAGCTGTCTGGGCTCATAAGAGTCTTGATTTCTTTTTGAAAACTACCGATGACAGTCACTTCTCTTCCCCAAGTGTCAAGAAAAAGATGTTATGACTGTCATGGGCACAATGCATCTGATGTAAGCAGTAGTTGTCTTTTCACTTCTCAACTGTAGACATAGTTGCTAACATTTTAATTCAACTCATTTCTAATGATTCCAATAATATTAAGCTGTTTTTCTCTTTTTATGGAAAGTGCTGCTTATATTTCATCATTTCATCAGAGTCTTGAGTGAACAGGATCTGTCTACAGATATTACACAAGTCCTAGCTTCTGGTAGAGAAGACTAACGAGGAGGAGGAAGGATACTGGTGTTTTACATCCAAGGGTAGCAGGCAGAGAAAGCACTGCTACAGAGTGTTGGTGCCAGCACCGTGACCTGTCATTGTCCATACTGCCCAGCTGCTGCAAAAATTTTATCTTTGACCAATGACCCTGACTGCTTCACATCCATCACAAGGACCTTTCAAGTCTGGTGACTTTTGCATCTCTATTGTCTGTTACAGCGTCCAGGGCTCAGGAGAAACCAGTTCTAGTTTCTTCTCCGTCTTACTCAAACTCTCTTTCACCACCTTACTATGGACCTGACTGCAACGCTGCTCGTGCAGAGTGCAGTGCATCTTGATCTGGGTCTAAGCAGTGATACACACTTCTAGCCATGAGATTGCAGGCCCATTATAGGGCGGTGATGAACAGAGCCAAGTTGAGTTGGAGGCCTGTGGCCGGTTGAGTTCCACAGAGATCAGTTCTTGGGTCAGTCTTATTCAAAATCTTCATCAATGATCTGGATGAGGGGACAGAGTGTACTCTCAGCAAGTTCACTGATGACACCAAACTGGGAGGACTTGCTGATTCACCAAAAAGCTGTGCTGCCATTCAGCAAGATCTCAACCAGCTTGAGAGCTGGGCAGAGAGGAACCTCCTGAGATTCAACAAGGACAAATGCTGAGTCCTGCACCTCAGGAGGAACAACTGCCTCCCTGGGCAGCCCATTCCAATGCTTAATAATGCTCTCGGTGAAAAAGTTCCTCCTAATGTCTAACCTAGACTTCTCCTGGCACAATTTGAACCCATTTCCTCATGTCCTATCATTCACTGATGGAGAGAAGACACTGACTCCCACCTCACTACAGCTGCCTTTCAGGCAGCAGTTGAGAGCGAACATACCTCTGTGCAGTCTCATCTTCTCTAGGCTAGACATTCTCAGATCCTTCACCTGCTCCTCGTAAGACTTGTCCTCCAGACCCTTCACCAGATTCATTGCCCATCTCTGGACATATTCCAATACCTCAATGTCCTTATATGGCTCTCAGCACACCACAGACCTCTGCCAATGCTACTTTCTGATAGTGATTACATGCCCTGCTGGGTTTTTTGTTTTGTTTTGTTTTGTTTTTCAAGGTGCTGAAAGTACACACAATTTGAGTTCCTACTGTTATTCTTTTACCCTCTGTAAAACCGTTTTTAACAACTGCAGGTCAGGAGTCTATTTTTCCTTCCCAGTTTCAGTCCACAGGGATTTTCATGATAACATTTTGTTTCAGAACTGCATGCTTTATGAAGAAATGTGATTCAACAGCTGCCCTTCCTGAACTGTGTCCTTAAAGCAGAAGCAGTCCTTTTATAAAGCCAGGGGTGGATGGAACTGATTTGTAATAGGTGGATGGATTTATGTGTCTGTATAAGTGTCATATATATGAACAAAGTCTTTTTATGTTTCCTTAGCTGACTTCTGATTTCCAGCTAGTATACAAATCTTGGTTTTTGGCTCTTTTTCTGTAGAATGAAGCTTTAAGCAACAAAGAGAAGCAATGAAACTGGAGACATTGAGAGTCAGTGTGTGAGTGAGGAAGGGAGTGAAACACATCACATCCTACATGGGACTGGAGATCATTTCACACTGTCATGTGCCAGTGTAATTCTGCCTGTTTCAATGCCAGAGTCCCACTCAACCCCTGCTCTTGCAAGGCCACATAAGTGTGAAGGGATGGAAAAACAAGTGGATCCCAGAAGCAGTAAGATGCTGCCTAAGTCATGCAACCTGGGCTGATATTCAGCCAGTTATCTTTGTCTCTTCTCTTTCACTCCAAAAGTGTGCTGTGCCACTTCTGGTTTGGGCTTAGGATTTTTTGTTTTGTTGATAGTTTCTTTTTCCCCCAACCTCCTTCTTTCCTTAGATTTTCCTTGTCAGTGGTTTTTTTTTTTTTTTTTTTTGAGCTAATTTGTTTCCTGTACATCCTCCATCACTCCCTCTGGGGAGGAGTTGGACCTATTCCCTTTTCACCCACAGACTCCACTTTCCCTCATCATTTGGTGTGTAAGTTTGTTTTAAGATTCTTTTAAGTTATCATCGTCCTGAAATGACCTACAGCAATGCTTTGCATTCCTGAAGCTGGTGTGCAGTAGTGCCTGGTCGGCTCTGCTCAGGCTGGATGGGAGCTCTGAGACTGATCACGTATCATCTCACCTCCCTCTCTGCCCTCCACCCACATACCTGCACCCCAAAGAGCTTGTACAGACCTGCCGTTCCCTGTCCCTCCACAGCTAATAGAAAACTTTGCTCTGTGAATTAAGACACAAAGGTACTAAGTGAATTAAATTGCTCAGTCTCTGCTTGTTCCCTCAACAACAGATTCTGGAGGACAAAAACCTCAGTAGTTTTTGTTTTTTCATGGATCAGCACAATTGGGGCATCTTGCTCTGCACAAAAGAAATGTGAGGCTGAGGGGAGATTGCAAGATTTGTTGTTGGACTGTGTGTCTACTCTCCCTTCCCCACTCCACATCATGGGCAAAGAGCTGAGGAGACAATGCAATGCTAGAAATGGTGTGAAACTGCCTTGGAGTTTTTTGACCTGCCTCTTGGCCTGAATGTACACTTGTGTATTCCCTGTCCCTACTGCCACTTGTGTTACAGATGGATGATTTTCACATCATTCCTGCCCTGGCAACGTTAATCTGATGTGGCTTTCACAGCCTTAGTTGCAAATCTGATCACTTGATGGATGGGAATGTTTACCCACCCCAAATCTCAACTTTCCTGCCTTCCCCGCCTCCTAGCCTGTGTCAGCCAAGTCAGCAAGATCTCTGTCTATAAAATACACTAAGCAAGCTGCAACTTTGCAGTCTTCCTGAGATTTATGGGCAGACGTAAAAGATAGAGGATTTTTTTTTCTGGTTTTGTCCTTTTAGTCTTTTATAAACAAATATTTTCCATGAGTAGTTTTGTTTTCCTGAGGTCCACGTCAATCCAGCTCATCTGAGCCTGAAACCTTGTCTGTTTTTCACAGTCACTTTAATTATAATGAGAATTGTGGAAAACTGACAAGTGCATTTCAGTTTCTGAAGCAAAGAATAAAACCCCAGCAAATTACTTGCAAGACTTGCATCTCCCTTTACTTATCAAAATGAGAAATATTGTAATATTGAAGCATATTTGACACAAGTGGGGAGAGACCAAATGTGAGAAAAAAAATCGACAAAATAAACAGCCAGATCTTGATCAGTTTTGGCTGGAATAGGACTTCAGATGGTTGAGCATTAATTTTTTTATCATTGACTTCCTCATAGGATTGCAGCAAATCTGCTCTTTCTCTGAATGAAGCAGGCAGTGCAATGTGTATTTGTATTTGCACATGAATGTTAATATGTGTCCCACTTTGTGTGACTGCAGGATGTGTGGGGCAGAAGTCATTGGTTGTGACTGCATGAGAAGATTGTTACCACATAGTTAGTCAAGACCCTTTTAAATTCTTCTTAGTAAATAGAATGGGTCATATTGTCATGATTGTCTCCTTTGTCCAAAAACTACAGGGGCTTGGTGGCATCTTCCCTATGCTACCTAACCATTAACCAGAAACCCTTTGTTTTTCAATGCATTAGTATCCTCTTTATAATCTCTAGTTGTTCCCCTCTCTGACTTTCCTTGAAAGGACAATGTCAAGATAAAAATCAAATATTTACTCTTGTGTGTGTAGACAAATCCTTTCTGAGTTACTTTATAACACTTCAGATTATGCAATCAGACATGATTTCAATCCTCTAATTGACCTGTCATCGTTTAGGCTATTTACTTTAGTTCTTGTGGTGCTCCCAGCTTGGGCAGGGAAGTTAGAAGGAGGATGGGGGAAGAGAGATTTTGTTCATAAGTTAGATGCCTTTAGTCCTTTCACGGCAGTAGGCACCTTTATATCAAGCAGTAGCACTGAAAGAAAAAACTCTGACACCATCAGGTACCAGCTGTGAGTAAGCATGATGTAGAATCACCTTAATAAAAATCTTATCTTGTTTCTCTGGCATCTCATTAAAGATCTACAGAGCATGATTTGAGGAAATTTTTTCATTTACATACTACCCTAGCAAACCTGGCTGTTAAGGTTTCATACTGGGACTTGATGTACACTGTGATGTGAAAGAAACACTGTCTGGTAGTAAGAATGTGAGTCATGTGTCTTGAAATTTCCATTTCTAGTAGCTGTAAAGTCAATTGGAAGATTTCTGTTGATTTCATTGTTACCTTTCTAGCTTTATATTGATCTATGTTAGCAGGTAATTCTGCTAATCTGAAGGATCTCAGAATGTTACTAATCAAAGACTAAGTCCCTCTGTAACAGATACTGGAAGTCCCTTCATTTTCAGTGATCGCTGCTGGAGGTTAGCCTTATGTTGATGCTTCAAAGGTGAAAGATGGAAACTACCATTTTTCTACCTTCTGAAAATGAAGTTCCAGTAAACATACCCAAATTCCTTTGAGAGATCTTGACAGAGAGATCTTAGCTTAGGTTTTACAGCAAATAATTTTTCCTTATCTTGAAATTTACTTCTGCTGAAGCTTTTTGGGGAGAGACTGAAAAGGGCTGGCAAAGAAAAAAGTCAATTCCTCCATTCTTTCCAAAAGTTTGAGAGGTGAAAGCCATTTTCTTGTCAAACCATCAGGTTTCAGCAGGCATGTTGGTATGGGGCCCAGGGCGATTGATGACTGTATACATCATTTATAGCATTGTCTGCAGTTTATGTTGTTGAATGATAAGTATAGGCAGACTCAAACTTTTTGGAAAATCTAAGAAGAACACTCTTGGGATGATGCAACCTTTTTCTTTCCTTAGGGCTGGTCCTTTCTGTTTGTTTTAATGGGCATATAGCTACATTGGCATCACTCACATGTGTATCGGGCATTGCTTTGGTCAACACTGAGGACCAGCTGATTGTCACCCTGATCTGACACAATCTGATCTGGAAAACCAATAATTCTGCTAGGGGTGCCTCTCTCCTGCATGAGGCAGAGATGAACTGCTTACAACTTGCTCCAGTGGATGACAGGAAGAATTCAGGTAACAACTAGTCCTGGCCTGGAACTACAGTAGTGTGCATTCATCTGCCACCATACACTTAGGGTTTAAGCACAACTTAGACCTTAATCACAATACATTTCATTGACAGCAGTTAAAATTCTTGGGTTTACCTGCTGCTGAATGACCATTGATAGGTAGACTGTGCTTTGCACATGACAAGGAGTAAGCAATGACTCTCATTTTAATTGCTTGTAATGAATATTGTGAAGATTTCAGCAAGTTGCCTTTTCTTTCTAGTGATTCCTTTTCAGAGGCAGGGGGTGACAACATTCATAAGTGACAGTCATTACTCATGACAGTAAATCAGTGTTGGAGCTTTGGTTACAATCCACATATTCTAATTTGTTGTCTGATTTTCTATCTACCTGATGGACAGAGGTGTATTAGTTGCAAGTGTAAAATTAGATGACGTCGGTATTACTTGTATCTGCTTTTAAAAGTTTTTTACATACAACTTCAGTACTGGGAAGCTAAAAAGCTTTTGAGGGAAGATGTCTTCATTTGACTGATCTTTTTATCCAGTTTCTTTCACAGATCAGGTCTTACCTAAATAGCTTCTGAGATTGCCTCATTGGGTATAAAATTGGTACATCAAAAGAGGAGCTTTGCAGGGGAAAGACTCATAATTAAAAAGAAAACAAGTAGCTTTTGTCAAAAGAATTTCTGAAATGGAAAATATTGCTTTGTTTCACTGTGGATGTGCAGAAAGGGTAGAGATAAAGAAGGTGATTGCATGGAGAGAAAACAGAGTTAAAAAATGCAATCAGTATATAATGAGTATGGCCAACTGAAGAGTTAAGAGGCAGAGCCTTATTCACTCATATGAATTAATAATTGATTCAGTAACAAATCACTAATGTTGCAGTAGTCATGGTGAATAAGATAATAAATGTGTCCTGTCCAGGGAATGCAATGTTGTTAGAATTCAGCTGAAATTATTCATAAATGTGCTACTTTTCCTCATTTCCAACTACTGCTAGTTTAGCTTTTCTTTTTAATCTTCCTAAGCTGTCACATTAGATGGTGGAGCTAGTCACATTCTATATACAGTGGAATATTAAGGGGAGCTGTGGAGACATTATGTCAAATTTCAATAGATAATAGACAAAAATTGAGAAACAAAATACCTCTATCCCATTTTGCATTCCTCATCTAGCTTAATAAATAAATAAAATAGAAACCCAAAGGCTATTTAATAACATTCACATGTAACTTCTGCATATTTTCTGTCTGTTGCCTCTCTTTCTTCTTGCACGTGAGGCCTCAGAGTTGGGTGGGATACAGAAGGAGCTCCATGGAGATCTGTAGCCTTTTGTTATGATGTGCAGGCTCCTTTCTGGGGACTCCAAGATACCTGGTATCTGGCCTGCAGGGAGGATTCATAGCCCCTTGTCCTGGGTTTGGCTAGGTGTCCTGGGTTTGGCCAGGATAGAATTAACACCTGGCCAAACCCAGGACACCCCTGTACTCCAGTCTGAAAGGCAATCATTGTCTTTACGTATGTACGTAAACCACACTTCACCAAGGCATCTGGGTGATGGAGGACAGCAAGTGAGGGCTTATGGTGGTATCTGGGACATCAGAAAAAAGATGTTACGAATGAAAAAACACTCAGTAAGCCATAAAAGAGAAGGTAAGGCAGATGGAATAGACTTGCAGAAAATGAAAAGTGCTCAAGATTGTCGTAGTTTTGATTATGTCAAAAATAAAACTTATCTAGTTTATCAGGGAAAGTGACACCAAGAACTAACATCTGTGAAAGGAAGCCAGACAAAAATGATAAGTAAGGTATGCATTTTTGTAATCGGTAAGCGTAACTAAACTTTTTCATAACTTCAAATTCGTGAATTTTTCATTGAAGTTTTCCAATCAACATTTGGATGCCTTCCTAGAAAAGATGCTTAAGCCAAGAGCAAGTTTTTCAATAAATGAGTAGAAATTGTGGTGTGTGATGTTGAGGAGGTAAGAGAGAGAAATCTGGCCTTAAACTCTTTGAACAGAGTCTTTGAATACATCTGGAAAATGACTATGGTATGAAACAAACAACATCAGTGTCAGAATGAAAAATTATGGGGAAATTATCAAAGCAGTCAAAAGATTGCAAAAAAGGGAAGATAGGAAAGGCTTTGCAAAGCTGAGGGTTAACGGTAAGCAGTCTGGAAGAAAGGAGGGGAGGATAATGTGCAGGACAATCTAGGGACAAGCTATAGAGTACAGGAGATCTCATGTTAAAGTGACAAAAACCTGAGTAATTCACATTAATTTGAATTGCACCAGATATCTTTGAACACCATTGTAGGTCGGGAAGTGTTCAGTTCTGTTCAAGTTCTTGGTACACAGTCAAACATGTCTGTCTGAGCCAGACAGATGACTGTGGCTGAGCTACAGACCAGAAGACCGCTCAGTACTCTCAAAAATACTTTGCTAAGAAAGTGAAGCAAGCATAGGAGAAAAAACTGAGGTTTTTTGAAACTAATTTCAGCCCTCGCTTGTTAGACAGGAATACATGGCTCAACTATAGCAATTCCATCTAAAGACAGTGAAGCTTGTCACAAATGTATCTTTCTGTGCCCCTCACCCAAATGAGTAATGTTGACTTTCCCCTCTTGCTGAGGCTACCATGCAGAAGCAGCAGCAACCTGTCTTCATCTGGAGACATAGCAGCCAGCAAAGGTTAATCCATGCAGCATGTGATTTCCCAAGCTGGATGCCAGCCAAGATGACGTTGTCAGATTGCTCACTTTCAAAAAACACTGCCATGGGTGTCACAGTGATCACACAATAAGAGTACCTCCTGCCTTTGCTTCCCCTTCCCTGGCTCCCTGGGTGCTAACAGAGAACACTGAAGCCCAACAGAACAAGCATCACTCCTCCTGCAATTACAGAGGAGAACATGTGCTGTCTCTGCCTCCCCCCAGGTTACCTAACAGCTAGATAGAAAGAGTACAGGAGCTGTATCTCTCTGACTGACTGGGAATGACGTTGGAGGCATAGGGGGTTGGGGTTAGGGCCACATGGCAAGTCACATGCAGCATGGCTGTCTTCACATCCTCCTCCGAACAGCTCCATGTTTACTTGTGCTCTGCAGCATACGGCTTCTCTGTAAAAGGAAAATGTGTCTTGATGGGATGCTCCGGGGCCTGGGGACCAGGATTCACGTGTGTGCACTTGTGCCTTTGGATGGGTATGCATGTATGTATATGTACAGGCTACATTAGACCATGCTCTTCTCCTTCCCTTGTTTTTTTGCCATCAGATTATGGACATGTTCTGCTGCAGAGGCTATGAGGTCCCTTTAAGTGAAGTCTGAGCTCTTTTCTGTGCAGCACGATGGACAAATAAAGTGAGAATAGAACTGGTGGGAAGTGGAGAAGACCGGAGTCCTTGGCTGGCTATTCACCCTGTTCACTCCTCCTCTCTCCATTTCTACGTTCCCTCTTTCTCCTGACACCCAGCCCTCCCCCTTCTTCCATACACATACACTGCTTTTATTCTCAGTAAGTTATTAAAAATGTAGACATCACTGGCTCCCAGGGTCAATATGTTGTTTTTAAATTTAAACATGAATTTCCATTTCATTGAGCCTTCAGGCCTAATGAGATGTGCTTTGACAGGAGCAGCTAGCTGGAAAAGGCATGATTGAGGGGCGAGCCAATAATATTAACTCACAGCAGAGTGTGCACACACAGTGTTGGAGACACGAGCCTTGATTCGCTACTATCCAGGCTCCGGCTACAGCAGGCAAGGATTTCTGCTGCAGGCCCTGCAGTGAAATGTCAAATGCATTTAACCATCTGTGAGCTCTGCTTGCTTGGGCTGGCCCAAGTTGGACAGCCTGTATGGAGTTTCTTTCCGCTGGGATGACAGACAGGGCCAGAAGGGCTCTAGAAGTTGGGCTTGTCAGTTTAGAAGGCATCTGCTAAAATAGAGAGAAGAGCATAAAGCTGTGGAGAAGATATTGGGATGGGACTTTGAAAATGTAGATCTTCCCTGATTTACTGCATGACATGAACATATTCTTTCGCCTTTCAAGGAGGAGCAGGAAGGTGTGACTGCATAGCCTAGTGTCTGAGGTCCCTCCTTTTCCTGTATGGTTAGTGGAGTGTGTAAGGTTCTGCTGGGGAGAACTTTCAGTGCACAAACTTGGCAACGTTTTTGATGGAGAACATGATTTGTCCAGCTGAATTTGTATAAAGTATGTGTAGGAATATCTGTCTGGACTGCACACTGTGAAGACCAGTAACCCCAAATTCTTGTCCAGAGGAAAGGGCCTACACTGTGTCAATTATAAGGTGATCCATCTCTACAGAATGTTCTGAGTGCTGACAGAAGTCCATAGGATCCTCATCCTGATTGTGGCACAAGACAAGTTTGTCAGTGCAAACAGTATTTTCCCCTATTTCTGAATAAAGGTTAATTTGAGAACACCTGTTACAAACGGTACTTCTTACCCCGTTAAAAACTATGTTATACTATTTTAAGCTGTGTAAGATCACAGATTGGATGTGGCAGAACAACAAGGCAGAGAAAGCAGAGAGCACCTGTGCAATGTAAGTGAGGCAGGTATGATTTCTCCAGTTTCCCAACAGAAAAGACATCAATTAGAAAGGGTAGAATAGAACCTCAAAAAGGAGGCAGATAATTATTTGTAAATTGTTCCTAAATAAAGACAAGTGTTTAATCAGAGCTGTATTTGAGAGTAACTAGATATTTGACTTAGTTAGTTAGGTTTTTATGAAAATCTCCTTTTTTTTCATGGAAATTTCTCATTGTTAAATTAAAAGGGAAAGGTGAAGTAGAAAAGTTTTGGCCAAAATAATTGTTTTGATTTTTCAATGAAATATTGATGTTTCCCATAGGCTGAATCAAATAAAGTGCTTTTTTTCCAATCTTTCTTTCTCTTTATCTGAGTATATAGGAAAATCCATTTCACAGTCAGATGTAATCCAGACCCCTGGTGACTAAAAGTTACTCAGAAATTGTCTCTCAGGTGTAATCTTTAGGCCTTCCTGAATTTTGTTGATCTAGAATTAAAATTGAGAAGACGATTTCTTATTATAGTTTATTGGGTTTGCTCCTGCTGAAATCCACAGTGTCAGATGGCATTCTCTGGTTACGTATTTATAAGATATGAAGAAGAGATTCAGCATGATATTAAATTAAAAGTAAACCAGAGTGATAATTAATAATAAAGGCTGATGAATATTCTAATTCTTTGAAAATGGTTGTTTTCTTCCCCCTCTGGTTCCAGTGAGTACTCAGTCATATGAATAATGTTACATGCATGAGTAATCCCTTTGAACTCAATGAAACCTAAGTTAAATACATGCAGGAGGCCTATGCAGGATTAGAACCAGGAGCTTTAGCACTGAGTTAAGGGAAGCTGTAGTATCATATTTATACTGTTGCTTAATTGTAAAGTAGATGTAAATAGTAAGTTTTCCCAGTTCTAGTCTGCCTGGGCTTGACTGCAAGAGATATCCTCTTGGTGCCTAAATCCTTCTGGACTTGTGCATTTCTGGCCTTTAAGATGTGATATTTAGCTTTCAGAAAGCAAATAACAACCATTGTACACTTTTTTTACACCTTTCTCCTGAGATTCTTCCAAAGCACTTTTGACAACACTAACTGTTGAGATCTGACAACCCATCTGGTGAGGACAGGCTTTCAGATTTACCACTTCTCCTTCTCCTCCTCTCTGATTCTATATGTAATTTTCACCTGCATGATGATATTTGAACCCTCCATAAAGCTTCACCTGCTAGAAATGTGATTATATAAGAAGCTGAGTTTTCATTTCACATCTTTCCTAGAAATAAATTTCTAACCTGTACAGTCTTAAAAAATAATATAAAAATCTTACATTTTGAGGGAAGCAGTTCAGTATGTCTTAATGCTTGTTTTAGAAAGTACTGGGTACTCAATTCTCATTTTATAGACAACTGTGTAGACAAAGGGGAAGTCTAATTTAGAGTATTGTGCCCAATATCACATAAATCATCAATGCTAGAAGCAAGAATAAGAAACCAGGAGTACAAAAATCCCTTTCTTTATGTCCTGTCTGACACTTCAGTAGGAGAGATACAAACTGCAGCAGCAGAGAAGGTGTGAGGATTTGCTGCCTTAACATATAGAACATTTTCCATAAGCTGAGTTTCTTGAGTCAGCATTTCAGAGGGCAATAACTTACAGTAATAAACAAGGAAAGAACACCAAGTTTGTGAGGGTAAATTTGGTTCTAAAGTGAGTGATGTACTTTGTGGTAATCAGGTACAGTAGTGATTTGGACCCTTTAAAGTCAGTGAAATACGTTCCCTGTTGGATGATTCCATCTATTTTTTTTTCCCCCATATCTTTTATTTTCAGGTTTGGGTTTGGTTTTTTTCTTTGCCTCTCCTCTTTCCTTCAGATTTAACTGTCTTGAAGGACAGGTATCTCAATGGGATATTTTGCATTGCCTACTGCAGAAAAAGAGAATACATCATGGAGAAGAAGAATAATATTTTCCCTGTTCACTATTTATTTTTGTGAGCTGCAGAGGGAAGCTACTGTCCCCTCTATGTGGAGGCTGTAGGTGGAGAAGAGGGGGAAAAAAAAAGTAGCCTTAGGAACATCAATTCCATGTAAATTGTTTCCCATCCCCATACCTTTCTGCCCAGTGGAGTTTTGGAGCAGATTGAGGCTTTTAATGTTCACAGAGAACTGGAAGCTTAGATCTCTGACCTTTTTAAAATCCATTTTGAGTCTCATCTTTCAGAGATTTAAACAAAAGATTTTGACCTAAAGGGCCACTGTTTTACACTTTCTAGTAGAGGGGATAAGAAGACTGAAAGGAAGGAGGGCAGAAACAGAGATTATCTGAAATGAGACCTGCTGATTCTAGTAGTATTGCAAGCAGGAAAAGGTGATAGAGAACTGTAAAGGATGCAAACTACTGCTTTAAATCCATAGCAGGAAGTGAGGCAAGAAGATTTGGGCTACAGATAGAACCACTGCTGGGATAATATTTTTTTACTTACTATAGTCAAGCTCAGTGTTACAGAAAAAGGATTCTCCTGACTGATCATTGCCACCATAATTGACTACTATTACTGCTTTCATGTTTAGACCCTGAAGAAATGATTCCAATAGCAGAGCCTCAGAGCGACAGGCTGTGTTATCCTACCATTGGGTATGGTAGGAGCAGAGGTAGCTTAATGTCTTAGCTTGAAATCTTCATACTTGATGATTTTCTTTTTCATGCAGTCCTTTAAACTTGAACATCAGTAAAGGCTACAAAAAAGATCCACTTCCCTCAAGCCCTCTTTACATTCCTTCTCTCTATTTTTTTCCCCATCAAATATGTCTGTTTCTGTTTGGAGCAGATTTTGTGTTGCTTTTTGGCAAACAGAAAGGATTAAATTCTTCACATCCCTTCTTTTCCCTTCTCGACCCACCCAAATATCAACCCACTCAAAGAATTAAAGATGGAAATACACTGATAGGAAATCCTTTGTAGCTGGAAACGTTTGAAGGGAATGTTCCTTTTCTTGCCCACTCTAGATGGACCTTCATGATGAGGAGATGTACAATCATTGAAGTTTTAACTGTACTCCCCCCTTCAGTAGGAAATGTCAGTGAATCTAGTGAGAGGAGACATCTGATACGCTAGACACATGAGGGAAAGGAAGGATTAGCTCCTCAACAAGGCAAGTGTACAAGGCTTAGTCCAGGCTGTACAAATGCTCTCCCTTGCTTTACCTTGCCTAATCACAGTAGCCTCTAATACATGCAAGTCCACTCAGTAAACACTCAAACAGACTCTAATTGGAGTTATCTGATGAGAGAAATGGAGTGAGGCAAACCTTCATTTTACTTGGATTTGAGCAATGCCTTTGGTCTTGTTTCCAAAGAAATCATAGCTTATTCAATCACACAGTCCACCCACATCTGTTTGTTCACCTGCTTCTGCACTGCCCCTGTTTCCATTTACACTCCTCCATGATATTTTTTAACCTACCGGTTGCTGGCAACTACTTTTAGAAAACCTTAAAAGTTGTGACCATACTTGCAATTCCATGAGTTGTGCAAAAACCGGCAGACAGAAGAGATACAAATGCATTTTCCTGCTGAGGATATGGTGGGCAGAGTTCAGCCAGGACAGCAGCTGCCCAATCTGCACCCACATACTGGCCAAGTCAACTGGCACACATGGTACCCTGAGTTAACTGCAGAGCTCTCAGTCTTTTGGACAGAGTAGAACTTATGGAAAAGGCTGGATTATTGAGATGGGACAACACAAAAGGCTTAAGATAGAATTCTGTAGCAAGGCAAGCTTCATGAGTTTGGCTTTGTGTTTTGAGAAAGCTGTTATTATATCCAAAGATTTCACAGTATGTGGAGGATGTGCCACTTAGCTTCAAAAAATACCATTATCATTGAAACACTCAGGATACATACAGTCAGTCTCAAGTGCATTGAGGCAAGCAGAAGAATAATTAACATATCTTCTGCAAAATAGCTACTTTGGGATAGTTTGGAGTAGAGATCAGTTCTAAATATAGGGCAGAAGTTGGTCTGTTGAAAAGAAGAAACCTACTGCAAAAAATTATCAAAATATCAACTAGTTGTTGCAGGACATTGGGAAGATCAGAAAGTATTCCTGGAGTGAGAAGTTTAAATAAATAAAAACAACTACTAGGTAAATTCATATTAGGCAAATTTCCAGAGAAGGAAACTGTGGTGACTCTTATATACGATTCCCCACATAATCTAGTTCTGAGAAATTTCCACAACTACTGATATCCAAGGATAAGAGGCTTTGGCTAGGAGGAACTGACTTGTACTCTTTCTTATCTTTCGTCCATAAACGTTTCCTGATTATTGTCTGAAATAGGTACAGGACTTGAGAAATGATTAGTTTGGTCTAGTACTGATGGTTTTATTAGTTTGTCCTCCTTTATTGGGTACTCTGAGTACTACTAAGGCAAGGAGTGAAGCTTGAACTGGGATTCATTGGGAAGGAGCCATGAACAGATTGACAAAGCTGCTGTGCAATGAGAAAGTGATAATTGCAGCGGATTTAGGATGACCTTTACAAATAGATGTTGGAACCTTGAATTCAAAGGGAAAGCCATTAACCCTTTTGCTGAGATTAAAAATAATGTCATAGGGTATTTTGAAGTATGGGAAAATTTTCCTCTTGGTGACATACTTTCTTTTGGGTGTGATGTGAGAAGCTGTGCATTCTCCCAGCAGCTAAGCTTCAAATAATAGACGAGCATGCAGGGAAGGAACCTCCTTTCACACTTCTTAAAAGCAAGACAACTTTCCACTGGAGTTCCAATGAGCACGATTCCTACAGGACCTGCAAACGTATGTTTAAAACAAAGGTGAGACAGGTTAAGAGAAAATTGCAGTGATAAATTCCAAGGGGTCAAGTGTTCTCTGTGTATAATAATCCGATTATTACAACAATGACATCAGAAGACACTCAGTAATTTATTCTGTCTGTGGTTCCATCCAGTCTTTGTGAAAACAAGAAAATTTTGGTAGGAAGATATTCCCATATCATAAAATATTACTGTACTGCGAAGCTATCCGAAAATCTCCATGTAATTGGAAAATATGGAGTATTTTTCTTTGGAAAGACAAAAATATGCAACTTGATGACAGAAGTAGCAGATTCCTTCAGTGTTTGATAGCAATTGTAGTCTTCAGTGTGCTGATGCTGATAAGATTTTGGGGAAGGGTGAAAATTGTTACTTCCCTGGTGTGTGAGTTAGGAAATAAAGGCAAGGAGAGAACTTCCTGGAAGAAGCCTATGGCAAACATCAGATCTTAAAAAAAAAAAATACAAAACAAAAAACCAAAAAGACTTTAACTAGGTTTGGAGTCTCTTCTATCTGTGTTATGGCTAAATATATTTTGTGTTCCAAATTCAAGATGACATTATTTTGAGAAGAACTCCGTAGAGTGACTTGTTACTTGCTACACATAGCGATGAAAAACTAGCAAATAACTACTCAGTGGTACCCTGAGAGACTTTGCATCTATCAAAGGAAAAGTTATGTCCATTGGATCACTTTTGTGCATGAAGGGGGTAATAGCTCCCTAAAAACTTTGAACTGATGTCTTTCTTGAAATCTCATGGTCCTAGAACACAGCTTTGCCAGGTACTGTTTGTAGTCAAGAGGACTCTTACTCCTGTGTAGAAGGTTAATTCATCTTACCCTTCAGGACACCCTTCTGTGTTAGAAAGCAGAATCTGGCTTATCTCTGTTGTCTCTTCAGCAACAACGTCTGCCTGACATCAGTGAACCTAGTTTCAACATACAGTGCACAAAATTATGCTCTTCCTTTGTGGGATGAAGCAGGAGAACTTATTTTCCCTGTTAAGATTCTGGAGACTGGGTGAGTGCTTTACCCTTGGGATGGCCAATCAGTCAGTAGCAAATCTTTTCTTCAAGAGTAGTCCACGGAGGTTGTGAGTGAACAGGAGAGAACAACAGAGAATTGACTTCTTCCAGGTCCCTGTCCTTTTTTGCTTTTCCCAGATACCTTCTCAGGCACTTTGACGTAGCTGTTGGGACATGTGCAAAAAAAGGACAATGATGGGGCCAGGCTGAGAGGGTGCTGCCCAGATGTGCTGCCTAGAGCTTCTTCAGAGCATATCAAATGTCTTTTCTTATCCTTAGCCTTAGGTCCAAACATAGCTCATCTACAGCAAGCAGGATCTTCCAGGAAAGGTGTGGTGCTGGGGAAGAGGGGACTTTAACTACAGTACCTTTTCTGAGGTGGAAGTGAAAAATGAGCCCTTACTTTGGGACACTGGAGATTAAAACTGGAGATTATCATGACTGAAAGTGGGTGACAGTTGTATTTGTCTTCATTTCAGCGGATTCTCCTTTTACCCACTCCCATCTTCCTCCCATCTCTTTCTTTTGGGTGAATAGCAGTTTTGAACAATTTGTTAGTAGTTGCCAGCTCAGCTCCTTTGCTTTTGAGCCATATTTATCACTTGCTCCTGTTTTCTTGCAAAATTGTTCTGCTTCCTTTGAGTTTTACAGAAGAGTCTCTTTCTTCTGAAGAAAGAGAAGAAACAAAGAGAAGCTGTTTGCTCAAAATCTGGAAGAGTAAAGAGGTTCCCCTCACCTTGTTGCTCTTACTAAACTTTTTTTCTCCGCTCTCATTGAAATTAAAATAATTTTTTTCTGTCTGTCCATCCCTTCTTGTTCTACAATTATTGAGAAAAATCCTAGTACAGTAAGGCAGTACAGGATGTATCTGCAGTCTGTGAGTGGGTCCATCAAAAGGTTTGATTTTCCAAACTGCTTTGAGTGATGTTGATACAACCTTAAAAAAGACTGGCTTCAACTATTGGAGTTGCCACCTCAAGAGCACCTTGCCCAGACCCATAGTCTCTCTAGCTCAAGCTAATAGACATTAATCCCATTGTTCTGGAGTTCATTGCCAAACCATGTCATGTTTGGTTTTGACAGCTAGCCTTCCCCAAGGGTACCAGACAGTGCCCATTATTGGAACAAGTCCTTAGACTCAAGAGAACACAGTGCACAGTGGTCTTCTCTTCTGGCTGTTTCAGTATAGAAGCTTTTATCCACCACAACACAAATACTGGAATGGCGGTTCCCAAATGAGAGCTTTTGGGACCATAGCTAAGAAGCACATCACAGGAAATGTGTGGGAACTTCTGATCTATACAGCAGTGTGAACTGTTAAGTCCATGGCAACACCATGAGAGAGGGCAGAAACGTGCAGACTCCAATAAGGACCTGGCCATTCCTATCAGTGGAAAATTTAATCCTGCAGCAGAAATAAACCTTTTCATTGTCTGTGGCATCTGAAATCCTACAAAGTTCCCATCTGAGACAAGAAGGAAGAGAGTCTGGGAAATACAAGTAATTCATTTTCATTTCATCCTATTGTCTCTAACACATGTGATTTACCTCCCAGAAACCATACAGAGGGAAGATCTGGCTTTTCAGGAGCAGAGGACCTGAGTCCCAAAGATGGTAAATGACTTAATATTTTCAGACAGTGGTTGAGACATGAAAAGAGCCTGCATGTCTTGACTTCCACAACTTTTCATGCTTTTCACCCTGTTCTCTCCATTTCGGCAAAGTGGTTGTGCAGTAAAGTGCATGGTAACTGTGACACTTCATACTCACTGAATCCAGCTCTTCAATTTGTGCTTGGACTGCAGACTTTCCTCTCAAGTTCTCACAATTTACAGTCCCTCCTCTCCACATTTAATTGTGTTTGTAAATAACCAGTATATCTTTTGGTGAAAAAGTAAAAGTGTGAAGGATTTGTTACAGGATGGATTTTTAAACTACATTTTTCTTCTGAAAAATATAAAGAGACGAGTACTTTCGTGTTTTATTTCCCACACAATTAAAAAACTCCCATACTGCTGTAAAGGAATCTCCAGTAATCATAATCAGCTGACACCATGTGGAAATCACTGATTTTGAAGCTGAACAAAATTTTCCTTTTGCACACCTCTGCCATTTACTGGCACTGAGCTGAAACAGACTCTGAGTACAGCTGTGTTTGCTCTGTGCCTTGCCTGTGCAGCACCCAGCACAGAGATTTTCTGATTCAAAAGGAGTGTTTTGAGGATGTTGCAATGGTAAAAATATACAATTATGTGTTGGGTAGTAGGTCATTACTGTGCTGACTGCATTTGTGTTCTAAGCAGCCGGAGAGAAGCCAATATATCCCAATAGCTAAGAAAGGATTTACATGCCTGGCTGAGGATCTTAGTGCTTTATCTGCTCTACTGAACCAAACCTCCAAGTCCCTAAGGTGCAGTCACTCAGGACCTTTGCCTTTGTCACTGAGTTGCACAGTCCTGGACCAAAAGAAGATTTCAGGGGAGACGAGTGGAACAAAGCTGAGGTCTAGTTCTTCCCTAAGATAGCATGCTCATTATTTGCTATTCCTAGCACTATATTATCTTAGTTTGATTGATGAAATTATATTTTTTGATATTTTTCTTTCTTTTCACTAAAACCAGAAAAAAAAAAAAAGAAGAGAGAATGGAGAGAATCTTGTACAGTGCTGGTAGACAGTTTACAATACATACAGCAGAAAGTGTCTCATTTAGTTTGTTTCCACTTTGGCATCTTCTCACCAGTAAGATCTGGGCAAATTGAAGGAGGCTCAGACAAGAGTCACAAAAATGATGAAAGACCTGTGAAGAGTTGACTTATGAGGAGAGATTAAAGGAACCAAACGCATGTAACTTGGATAAGACATGAGTGAGGGGCAAAGGGGAGGAAGGAACATAATATTTATCTCTGTGTATTTGCAAAGATGTAAATTCCAAGGCAGGAGATGAAATGCTTATAATGACACAAAGGGAGATTTACTATAAATTGTAGTAGGAAATTAAGCAAAGGAAATTTTCAGCTGAATGTCAGGAGAATTTTGCTAAAGGGAAGATAACTATGATACATGTTTATATAGTGGTTTTATAGTAAGAAGCAGCAAATGGTGACAAGTTGGTTCCTGCACCCAGTGTTTCTAGGCAATAGGGAAGTATTGCTTTCTACTCTCTCTTTACGCTGTTTGGTAAAAGGCTTAGTGCAGAACAGGGAAAGTTCTCTCTCCAATATGTGAAGTAGAGATGGGTTAAAACCATTGCCTAAGCAAAACTGTCTTTGGCACTCTAGCAGTAGCTTAGGTAGACCTTGACCATGTTGCCTGGTGAAGTGTTGCATAAGCCATTTGTTAGTCATCAGTTGCTGACATTTCTAAAGGCAGATTGGTATGGCTTTTTCCTAGGCAGCTCAAGCACAAGGTGTGTCTGTCTGTCTTCTTGTGGCAGAAAAACATTGGAAAACTTGCCATTTAGCTAGTAAGTAGATGGTAGCACACATCTCTGCTTTACAACCTGGGATCAATTCACTACACTGTTCTATATTAGTGGTGAGCTTAACAGGTATCTACCAACACTAGGCCAAAGAAAGACATCTTCTTAGTATAAAGCCAGTAGTTGAGGGCCTAGGGGGCTGAGCTGAGAATGCCACTATTCTGGTGAAAATACTAGAATGTGCTTTGCAAGGGACAATTCCATACAAGTTTTGTAGAGGTACATAGGGTGGAAAGCACTGATGTCTTCTGTCTCTTACATCATCTACAGTGAATCTCATCCGATGCCCACAAAAGCCATATTGGCTTTGAATTGACTTTGTCAAGTAATGGGAAATCCCAAAGACCTGATCTTTACTCATTCTGCCAGAAAAATATTTCATATGACTAAAGAAGAAAGCAGGATGGGTTTCTCTTCATCTTTTGCTTTTTTGGTTTTTTAATGCAGTGTTCAATGTCTGGGACAAAAAAAAAAAAAAAAAGAAGTATTGTCAGATGTGGAAATGCAAATTTAATGACTGCTTAAAAAATCCTTTCAAATCAATGCAAAAATATTCCACCATAGAGTCATTTTGATTAAAAAAAGGGGGGTGGGAGTGGGGGAGGGGCAGGAGGTTGCCTGAAATAAGCAAAATTTCAAGCTAATGGGAATCTCATTCATTATTTAATCCACTCTTAATCTGAAATGTAAAAAAATGGAATCTAATGTGGTATATGTATGTTGTTGTCTTAGCAAAAAGACAGGGGCAAAGGCCTGCAATTTCACTTAATACATTAAATCCTACTGCAGGCTTTGAGCCAGATTAATAACTCTAGCGAGCTAGAAAATCCCAATATATATTTTTTCTAGCTCCATGCATGATGCGGCTTGATTCATAAGCAGCTCTACTGCTGGGCTTTATTAAATACAAATAAAATATCTCTTCTATTGCAAAAGCCCACAAGGTGACAGAAAGAGAAGTGCCTGTCCTTGCTAGTTATAATGTATTTTCTTTGGCTTCCTCTCCCTTACCTCAGCCCCCAAGTCTCAGGTCTCTAGAATTCTTATAACGTTGTGCATAGAATCCAGGGAGATAGTCTGAAAGAGTTTGTTCCCAATCAGTGGGCCATGCTTGTGAAAAAGACCTCTCAGTGTTCCTACTCTCAAGTGGACACTACTCAATTTTATACCCACTCAGAAGAAAAGTTTCAGCAGCACAGTTCTCTCCCTCACAGTCTGGGACAGCTGGTTTGTGGCTGACCAAATGACTCTCTGGCATCTCTGCCACAAAACCTGGTCTAATACTTTGTTTGCCAATCAGCATGTTTGAACCCCAGGCTTGGAAAGCAAGAATGATGTCAGGGAACTCAAAGTCAGTGGGTTGCTTTAAAAATCAGGAGACTGAAACTGGAACATGCATAGCTAAAGATGTGCTTAAATAAGAAAATGAAAGAATTTACCCATGTGCTTATATTTTCTTAAATTTGAGTGTAAAATATTCAAGGCCAAGTTCTGGGAGTCCATACAGAAGTAAGTGGATATAGCTTCCCAGAGAGTCAAATTAGATCCCATTGCATCCTCTTGCTTTAGTATCTTCAGAGCTATAAAATCCAAGAATGTGCCTTGAGTTTAACCTTTGCATTGGACACCAGCAAAAATCTGGGAGCACTAAACTTTTTCATGGGGGTAGATCAGCTGAGGTAGATACACTATGAATATGTAGGAGATGAGTCCTGCTCTGGAGAGGTTAGGATCCAAGTAGGCAGGTGAAATACTGAAGAAAGGTATTATCTGTTCTGCAGTGGGCAAACAGATCTGGCCTGACATAGAGCAGAGGAGAGGAAACCAGGTAACACTTTGTCGCCTAATTTCAGGGAAGATGGAACTTTTTTAAGGTCTGATTTAAACCATCACTTGATCTTTCTAAAGCAAACAGAAGAATTATATCTTATTTAATTTATTTCTTTAGAGAAAAAAGAACTTTAAGTGTGCTGGAACGTGATAAAACAACTTCCCCAGTGTAACTTCCTGACTATTATTTGTCTTTCTCTCTTTTTTTTTTTTTGGGGGGAGGGATTGTTTTGTTTTTTTTTTTTGTTTGTTTGTTTTTAAATCATGGATGACCAAAGATTGTTGTTTGGGTTTAATTAAAGAAAGAAGTAAAATGGAGACTTAAGCTAGAGCTGCAGGTTATCAGATATCTGGCAGTGAAATAAGAAAGTAGTGGAGTTTATTGCTGCTTTGTTTTTAGGGAGTGAAAATAAATACATTATTTTTAAATCCACATTAGTAGTATTCTTTCACTCACTCCTGGCACAAACAAAAGGATTTCAGTCCTGACTGTGCTGAGTTGATGCAAGTGGTATCTAAAGGGACCAAAGACAAGGGCATGGCATGGAAAAAGGAATGGTTTTCAGTCTGTGTCTGCAAGGCGTGTGTCATACTTTTCATTGGGCTCCGCCTGTGAAACTGCCCTGGTGTCATTGCAGCATCTCTTCTGTGCTGTAAGCAACAAGTAGTATATAACATGGGCTAATTCACTCCTACTGCATAGTTGGATCTGCTGTTGTCATTGATGTATTCTAGTGTGCATTGCCATGAGAGAGGGAAGCCCTGTTTGAAGTTAAAACATGTTGGAGTACTTAGTGCTTACAATATGAAAAATTAAAAGATGGTCTTTGACCTGAACTGCTCGGATATGTGAACACTTGAGAGAGGGCATAGCAAACAGATGGAGGGAGAGCAAGGTAATATAGAGCAGCCAATGATTTGGTTGGGAAGTTGCAGTGATAGCATACCAGCTGCCTCATGGGTGTTGAGTGGTTTGGAAGTGTCACTGAAAAGGTGAGTTTCAAGGAGGGATGGCAAGACGGACTCTGCAGTAGATGTCTCTAATGTTGGCAGGACTTTCACATTCCTGGTACACAAAGGTCTCCGGACAGTAGAAACAGCTGACGTAGCTTTGGGGTTAAGCCAACACTATCATGCTGTTAGGATGTTTATCTGAACCAATGATCACAAAAGGCTCTCCCATGCCTAACTCAATATTGAAGACTCAGAGGCTTTTCAGGACAGAAAGCATCATTTTTCCTGACCTTCTGGTCTGGAAATAATAGAAACCATGGGATTACAGTTATTCCTGTACCAAGCCCCTGTCACTTGGACTGAACAACAGCAGTGCTCTCAGAAAGATGTGCAAGCCTAATAAACAGCCTCCAAGGGAGCAGGTGTTTCACTTTTATAGGGCTTGTGTATGTGACTGCACATCATGTAGAATACAGTAAGTATATATTCTTGTATTGTTTTTTGATTGTTAAACAGGTATTAGGGCCTTTCTGAAAAGTTCAGGGTTTTTGAGCACAGTCATGTGTACTGCAGAGGCAGCAACTGAAGGCTAATTTGAAAAATTCGCACTGGACATTGGGCTTAGATGTGACCTTTAAATGATGGTCAGTGACCCAGGAAGAATTTCCTGAGTGCAGGAAGACCTCAGTGGAATTGTTTCATGTCTGCAACTGTGTGGCTAAGCAGTTTAAATGGAAATACTACTAAAGGTATATTGCTTTTCTTTGGCTTGCATTTTAAAATGCTTATCCTGTGCTTCAGACACTCATGATTTTACACAAACTCAAGTTCAGCAGAAGCATTTCCAAACTAAATTAAAAAATAAGTAAAAATTAAAATACTTGTTTAAATTATTTTTTTCTTCTCGTTTTTGTGTCTCAAATGCCACGTCACCTCTTCCTGTTTCTTCCTTATATAGTCTCATACATTCAAAGTGTCTGCTGATGTTAAAGTTGACTGGGAGCATAAGCAGTGAGATTTTAGCTAAAGTAGTAGGATTCAGGATCTGTTTTTTTCTGTGCCACAGAGCTGCTTTAGGAGGCCTGAGCAGGACATAAGAACTTTATGAAAAGGAGGAGTAAGGGAAAGTGATAGTATTTGGTTTCACAAATTCGTTAGCTATCTTATCTAGCTAAATGTTACTGAAAGGGAGGTAATGGATTTTCTTCTGGGAACAATATTGGATACATGAGAGTGCTGATTGGTTTTGAAACTCTGAATCGAACTAGAAAAATAACTATTAATTATAAGAAAGTGTAAATGATCCCCAGAAATGATGGAATTAACTCAATCTGATATTGTCAACATTCTTCTAAAATTCCCCCATCCATTACAATCACCTTATTGAGATCATTCCTGTCTAGTCTGTAAGCTCTGAGTATACAGTCCAAAACCACAGTTTCAGGCACCGCTAAGAAATTGTACAAGGACTAGGACAGAAAATTGATTTGTCCTTTTTCTCCATTCCAACTTAAGAGAAGAGTGAAGCAGTAAATAGCATTAATGCTGAAAAGTGAATTAGATTTCTAACACTATTTCTGCGTTAATAGTTTTTTCCATTTGCTAATAGCCTAGATAATAGCAACTGCCCTTCAATAACATGTGTTGTTTTGTTCGTATCTTTCTACTGACAGCATCTTTTTAAAACAACATGTTACAGCTCATTCATGAAATAGTTATCAATTCTGTGCTTGTTTGTTTCTTCAGGCAAACTGAGTATGTCTTTGTTAACACTGACTGTCAGGCATTGTGTACCTGCAGGCTGTGCTTAACTCCCTCTTTTTAAGGGTCTCTCAGTCAATTAAAATTGCAGATACAAATTTCAGGTGCTTTGGCATCAGGCTTTGAAATCCAAATGCCTCCCATTTTGTTGGAAAGCAGAGCTGCACAGGACTGGTTGTGATGGCTGCTCTTTCCCTATGCTGGCTGAGCTGTAGACAGGAGCAGGAGCGTCCCTTGAACGCCAAGGATGCTAATTCAGGTTGGAGTCTGAGCTCTACCAGTAGTGTTATTTTGGTATCAGCTTTTCCTAAACTGCTGTTTTAGTCACATCATAAATTCCTCATTCAGCCTACTTTCACTCTCCATGCTCTTCTGGTAAATTCTGGTTTTCTTACCTCCTCATTGCTATATCTAAAGACTTTTGAATAATGTCCCAACCAACTGAACTCACCTGTAGCTAGTTTTCTTTATGATCATTTTTCCAACAGAGCGAGTGGGGTACTGTTTTGTTGGGATTTCTTTTGTTTATGCCTTTCCAATCCATGTGTTGCTTCATATGAACACTTGAAGGAACACATTAAATTCTCTACAAGAAATTGACATGTCCAGAATGATCCTTTGTTTCTGTTTTTGTTCCAAAATACTGTATTTGTCTTGAAAATTATGGTTCCCAGTTAAATTATACATATGGAGAAAATGGTAGGATTTTCAGAACTTGTCAAATACAGTCCATAATGTACAGTGTTAGGTCTTTCACTCATGCATAGTCCATGACTTTGAGGTCTTTCTCATGTGTCCTTTGATGATTAATCTGTGATTTAGAATTGCCTAGAAAATTCCTTCTCTTTCACTGTCTTCCGAGCCCACCCCAACAGTCTGTTTCATCCAAGCATTTCTATGCCTAAATTATTAACAAACTGGGGCAGAGATCATTTACTTTGGGGTGTCTATTCAGTACTTTTCCCAAGTATTTAATCTCAGACTGGTGACTTTATAATTTGCAATTTTTAATTGCAATTACGAAGTGGTGACTGTTAAGTGGTATAAGAGCCTTTCAGCTACATACTGAGTTTTATCCTAGTTTACCACTGTCATTTCATTCAAAGAATAAATCTTATAAGGTTTTAATTTGGTATATATAGCCCTCTAAACCAGAAATGTTTTCAGAGGATGAGTACTCATTTCAGTATCTTAGCTTTGGTAAAATATGTATTTAATTACAATATGTTCTTTTAATATATTTGGGTCATTCAAAAACCCATGAACTATTTTTATTCTTACAAAAACTACTCTGTTTCATATAAAATAAGGGAATGTAACCAAGAATTGTTACTTATCTATATCTCAGAATATCCATATAACTTTTTGATTAAATTAAATACCCTAGTTTGAACTTGTATCTTTAAAGAAGAAACAGGTGATTGACAAGGAATAATGATTTGATTAGTGTGTTCTCAAAATCATTTGAATAGCCAAATTCTTTGTTCTGTGACCACGTGCAAAGCCTGTATCTAATTCCTCGGTGACGGAATTCACAATTGTGTAAGTGGAAAAGATCTCTTGCTGCGTATCCCTGGGATATACTCTTTCCCCCTTTGCCGTTGTAATTGTTCAGCATTTGTAAGACTGGCTTACACTCCCAGAGCACATGGCTCTCACTTAACAGATGCTTTGACTTTCTGGTACTTTTACCCTTTTCAGTTCTGTATCTCTTCCTTTGATTGAAACTTTTGAATTGAGAAAGAGACTGCTGCTGTAGGGATGTCTGCTTTCCCCATCCCCAGGCAAGCCATCTTTCCTTGCTCTGCTTGTCAGGGAGATGAGCATGGGAAAATGTTTTGGAGTGTAAGCAGGATGTTTGATAAATTACTGGCAAGCATATTATTTGTTGTACTGTGATTATGATAGGTCCAGAAGTTACTCTGGTTTCTTCTGAGGCTACTTCCTTGAGGTTAAGCAAAGCATAATTGTGTGATAAAGTTGA
Source organism: Urocolius indicus (assembly GCA_013401255.1). Classification (NCBI taxonomy): domain Eukaryota; kingdom Metazoa; phylum Chordata; class Aves; order Coliiformes; family Coliidae; genus Urocolius; species Urocolius indicus. The sequence continues at coordinate 44,598 of WBNH01002005.1, forward strand.
AGTTTATAGGGAAAGAGTTTAGAATATTCCTTACACTTTTCTGTATTTGTCTCACCTATTTTTGCAAGACAATTTCTTTTAAAGCCAAACCCAGATACTTCAATGAAAAATGACCCATCTCCTTGGGTTTCCCATCCACCACATTTCATGAAAATTGACCTCTCCATTAGATCAGCTGATCAGTGGAGCATAACCCAGGTTTAATGACCGTCAAAGAGAAAACCAATTTAGTTTCAGTCGTTTTGACAGGAGTGCATCTGCAGACTGATCAGATAGCGGGTTTCTGGTTGTTGTACCAATTCTTTGCTAAACTTCAGGTAGTAATCTTTCACAACTGTTCCTTTACTACTGATGCTTTTGTTAAAAATAAGTTACTGGGTGTTTCACAGGAGGTGCTATCAAAGCCTCAAGTTATGTGTGTGCATGAGGGCTACCGTGTCATCCTCTCATGGCATGGATAGGAAATCTGTCCTTTCTTCAATTTGCTGAAAGTCTTGGGTTTCTTTTCAAGTGCCAAAGAAGTGCCACTGACTAAAATATGGTGATTTTTTCTCAAACTATTGTCTTCTGAACATAAAACCCTTTTCCATCACAAAGTGAGCCTTAGAGTTAAATAAAATGTTTCACATGCAGTAATTTTAATTTTTGTTTGTTTGTTTAACTAGTTTTGTGTGGCTTTGCTTCTTCCCAAAACTGATCTTTGCTAATGGAATCTAGTCTTGACTACATGTGAGAGCTGCAGTGGTATGTTAAGAGAGGTTGGTGGGTTGATTTACTTTCTTGATAGAGCAGGAATAAATACTTAGATGTAGATCCAAGAAGAAGGTTTGAGAATCTTCAGACTGGTATGACATGGATAGATCAATCTGCTAAAGATTGCGCTTTCCTGTGGGGTTTGGGCCAGTGTTCCTCATGAGTAAAGCTGAATATACACTAACCTAGATCACTGTGTTGGTGTAAGGTTTTGGTGTAAAATAGTTATTAATTCCCAGTACCTTAATTTATAAGAGCTCCTAAATGGATTTTTTTTCCCCTCCTTTGTTCCATCTGTTGTCACATGTCTTCCAGATATATTCTGCAACTTCTGTGCTTTTGGACAGGATATAGGTTTAAAAAAAAAAAAAAGAACATAAATGTTTATAATTCATTTGGGACCTAGCTTAAATACGTGTCCTGTTCTTGTTCCACTGATATTTGTATATCTCCAGACTCTGATCCACTGGAACTCACTGTTGTATGAGTGCGACGACAATAAATTTTATAGGCTTTAAATACAGGAGAAAAAAAAAAAAGAAAAATTCATGGAAAAATTAGTAAATAATAATAATAAATAAATTAAAAAGGGTAATGCAAAGACTCCAAATGCATGACTTAAACTAACCTTTTAACGATTAGGCATTAGGAAGAAGGTTTCCATGGGAACATATTATCTCATCAGTCCCTACTTCTGTGTTCCTTGCATCCTCAATTGAAACAGCTGGAACTAGCCAAATTATCCCATTTTGTTTATTTTCCATTGTAGGAAACTTTCTTTTCTATATATTTCAACTGCAAATCCAAAAAGTCCCTCTTTCCTCCTCCTTTCTTGGCCCAAAGAATGTTTAATTATTTACACAAGTGAAATATCTCCAAGAGAAGGGAGTGAGTAAAATGGAGAGAAATTGTTTTAGCTTACTGTTGTGGAGTGGATCCCAGTCTTGAAATAAATATCAGCCTTTTTGGACTTGATTATTTACCAGTTGCAGGGGGTGAAGAAGAGAAAAATCATGAACCTCTGATAAATAATTCAGGCTCCTCCATCTGTGAAAATGTTGGATTTGGCCTAATTTTCCTTATAAACAAAGACCATCATCTGCTCCAGAAAATAAAATCTGCAGAATTTAAGTTCTGAAGGGGCATTTTTTCCCTGCCAAGATCTAATATATTTTTCCACACACACATGCAATTAAAAAGCTAAACCAGGAAATTATAACAGAAAATCAAGCGAACTACCTTTCATCCCTGTTTCTGGTAAAATGTCAACTGCTTAAGGCTGTATTGCTGAAACACAGATCAATGAGAAAAGAGTTGTTCGATGTCGCCAGGTTCTATTGTGCAGTGCCTAAATCCCTTTGGCAGCAAATATAAAATACCTGGTACTGACATAGGAAATAGAGTCCATCACCAGAGGTTGTGATGAAGCTTGAAAAAGATCAAGAAACAGCTCTACTTTGGCCTGTATCATGTGTTGCACAGCATGGATATCTCTTCAAATTTAAAATCCTTATGATGAATAGATTTGACAATTTCACTTCTCCCTGGGGGTTTTGATCTCAGAACTGTAGATAGATGCCTACATGCAAGCGTTTCTGAGGCAGAGGTTTCAAGTGTTAAATGACTGAGGATTAGACAACTTAAGGTTCAAGTGAAATGGGAGCTCACAATGGGTGAGTCTCTGACTCTCTAGTCTCATGTCTCTGACACTAAAGGCTCATCTTCGGTCTTCTACATTTGAAGTAGGAGTGGGAGGACAATCGCTTGCAGCTTGACTTCTCAAAGTTTTAAGAGATTTATATGCTCAAAGATGGCTAAGTGCTAGCAGAAAGATCTGTGGGAAGCTGAGATGGATTTGGAAGGAAGGTGTGCCAAGCTACAGGGCATCATATATAGTCTAGCAAATAGAGTTCAGACCTAAGTTTATAGACTTTGGAATAACAGGAATGTTTCAAGGAAGACACTCATGATCTACAATGTAATCATTTTTTCTTGATATATTTTGCTGAGGAAACTCTGAGTGGCCTTGGATTGACAATGTAGTATGATGTCAGTACAAACATAAGAATCATGGCAGATACTTCTTTGTGTTTAACTTGTAATTTTTATTTCACAGAGGCAAAGGAAAAAAAAAAAACAAACAAACCAAATTTGATCACAGGTTGTTTGGCAATTATTGTATTCATGTATGCATTAATTTTCTGATGAGATCGTCTCAGGGAGAGTTTGTGGCTAAATTATCATTAATTGTTTTCTAAAACTCTAAAAATGTTAATGAGGGCTACTGTAAAATCTTGTAACTTTAACATTAGATTAGTTTAATAGAAATGTCCTGAAAGTGAAATTCTACTGAAAAACAAACCAAAAAGTTCATGAGAGCAGAATGACTGTTTTCCTTTACCAGTTAAAGTGGTGGACTCATTTTTACAACACCTGAATCAAATAGAGATATCTAGCTCTGTTGGGCAGGTGGGATATCTATCTATCTGCCACACATACGTGTTTTTACTCAATAGTAAGCACAAAAGACATAGAGTAAGAATCTATCATAAAATGTTTAGGGGAAAAAAGAAACCAAAACAACAGAATTTAGTATTTTTCTTCTGGGTTTCAAAAAAAAAAAAAAAGCCACATTATGAAATTAAATTTAATAGATGTGGACCCTTGTATTATATCCAGCTTGCTGGTTGCAGCTCATAAGGCTGTACTGAGCTGTGACACTACTTTGGAGATTTAAAAAAAAAAAAAAAAAATCCATGTTGTAATATCTGATATGCTTTTGATGCTTTTATGCAGTGTCTTTTCCAGTACAGAGTGGACACAAGCTGTGATGTTCAAAGGCCAGGCATCATTTCTGAAGCTGCTCTGATTAGGTAGAGTAAAGTGGTTGTGACTGAGCACCAGAGTGCTGGAAAACATGAATGTGTCATGAGGCTCAACCAGAGTCTCACCAGGCACCAACTCACAAGAGATTCAGCCAAGCAACATCAGATCTGAGCTGGATAAAGTGAAGCCAAGAAATTGAGAAAGGGAAGGATAAGCAGGTTTTTTTGGTGGAGTTCAGCCAGGCTTGCAGTTTGGACAGTTCACTCTAGCCATCAGGTTAGAGCCTCTGCACTGCCCCCCTGCTCTGTGGAGGTACTGTGAGCTGTTGTACCTCAGGAGGAAAGTGTTTATACCATGTGGGATAGAGCAACAAACTTGACCAAATTCCCCAAAGATAATTGCACTTTCTGAGACTTCCAACATTCTGTTTTGAAGGTATTGTTGTGTTGTTTTTTTCTCCCCTTCCATTGCTCCTCACCGTCCAAACAGCGTTTTAAAGAGCATTACACAGATGCAATGGAAAGAGGAAAGGCTTTGCTCAAGGTGTCCCTTCTACCAAAGCAGAGCAGGCACTAATACTGGTTTCTTTTGTGGGATGAGAGGAGCAGATGAAGACCTGCCTTTTCTTTCCATCGCTGAGTCAGATCCAGGCTTTCAGGAAAGAAAGAAAGAAAAAGAAACTCACTTTTGAGATCAGGTGAAAAAGATGAGAATAACTGCTCTTCACAGTTATTTGTAGCCTGAAATCAGCTAATTTCTGAGTGACAATGCTCCGATAGGAGTTGGGGAATCAGGCTGTCCAGCTCTGCACTGCCAGAAAATCAGCATTTTCACAAGGATCAATTTCTTTTTATTTCATCAACAGCCAAATCCTGGGGAAACATCTCTGTGTGTGCATATATACGTGTGTGTGAGGTAGTTATGAAAGACCTGTCTTTGACCTCCTCACTTTCAGCAGAAGGTTATTGTCTTAAATAGCACATCCAGCTCGCAATTCCCTTTGATCCTCTGAAACTTCAGCTCAGCCACCTGATATAATTTTCATCCCCCTCTCCAACTCCTTTCAATCCCTCCTCCCCATCCACCTCTCCCCAAACATTTGAAGACATTATAGCAGGAACTAATTTTGTCTGGACTATTATTAGATCATGAGATCAGGGCAACATAGAGGTCGTAAAATGTTTCATTCTCTCTGAATGGCCATCGTGCCCCTATCAGGTACCATAACGTTAGGTTTGCTTATTGTGCAGATTGCTTGAGTTGCAAATTGCACATTATCCAGCTTAAACACCTGGCATTTACATTCATTATAACCCTGACACCCCCCCCTTTATGGTCTCCCGTGAGGACCTTCCAATTGGTCAGAAGCACAAATGAATGTTTTATGATTATGATGAATAATGTGAGGGACTGTGGAGGGGAGGGGGAAAAAAAAGGAAAAAACAAGAAAGAGATGGAGACAGAGAGAGGACTTTATAGAGCTCTTTGATGTTGCAGAGCTTTTTGTTGGAGGTGTGCAGTGATCTCTGTGGCTACAAAAGGACTCAATGTAGCTGAATGGACATAAACCATTAAAAGAAAAACAGCTTTCAGGAAGTGATAAAGATATGTAGTGGCTGAAGGAAATACAGGATGTTGGAGTCTAGACAGCAATTTAAAGAGTTGGAGAAAGAGTTTAGGCTTGTAGTGGTGTTTGTGGATGATTTCAGGCCAATATCTGTACATATTTCCCTGCCTCAGTTTCCCCATAAGAACACATAAGGAGTGGATTTGGCACTATTCCTCTTCTTCTGTCTCTTCCACCAGTTCAGAGCCTTTGCACAGAAACAGTCTCTTCCCCTAGCCCTTCCAGACCATATGCTTTCCCCAAGATGAGGGACTTCAAGGTTTGCTGGTAATTTGAGGTAGAGATAGGTGCAACTTTGGAGCAGAGGAGTGAAACATACAAAACTAGAGCTATTATTTCAGTGTTTTCCTGCCTCATTTGCTGCCATGGAGAAGGATCATAGTTTTGAATAAGGAAATTACAAACCAAATGTATGAAGCCATTTACTGCACTGTTTCCTGGGTTTTTGTCTTTTTATTGGCTTCTTCATTTTTGCTGTCAGTGGTTGCTCGGCCAACTCTATCTCAAGAAGTCATGCTGTATTTTGAACCTGGGTGTTATATTTTCTATTTTATTTCCCAGCTAAGACCTAGTTGCACTGCCCTCCCTAATGCTGTTACGACTCGAGATGGTTTTTCAAGGGCAGTATAAATTGCAGAGAGTTTATCTCTTGCTTCTAAGGCCATCTTTGAAACATAAGAGTCCTGACTACAATTTTGTTTTCAGGGAAGCTTTAGCTATTTGGCCATTGACTTCAGCAGAGCTAGAACTTCAGGACCTATTTAATAGGCAGTGGTCAGACAGAAAAGTTACAAAAAAACAGACTCTCTCTTGTGGGTCTTTTATGGTATAACAAGAGCCTGAAAATTGGCTCTGGTTTTGCTAGTGCCATGTCTCCCCTCAGGAGGCTTGCAGAGATCATTCCAGGATGCTCAAAGCAAGCAGAGAGGAAATAAATAAACAAATAGTCTAAATGAGACTTCATGTCTCAAGAGATTGTTTCCATGGCTTAAATGATTTTAATTAATAAATAAATAAATGAGATAGAAAGTTGCTCAGGAGAGAGGCTGAGGTTCTGAGATATATTTAACCCCCCACAACTCCCTCTCTTATTTTTGTTTTGCTTCATCTGCAAGTGGGATATGCTGGTTGCTGGGTGCTGTTTTGTGCAGCTCTGTCTGGACTAATGAGACTTTACATGATCATGGCAAGGGCAGAGATGGATTTGGCTGTTGCATTCATACTGATAATGAGAGTTTTAAAGACAGTCTTGAGGACTGCACAAAACTGAGCTGACTGAAAGGCAAATTTCTCTGTGTTGCTTTCTCTCACTTTGTCTGCTATGGTTTACTTATTTACAATGTGCACTGAGCCCAGGGAAGTCACATGCCAACAATGCTGGGCACTACTTAAATCTACCATAGAGAAAAAGCAAGTCGGTTTTCAAAGACTCAAGCAGAAAAGACAGGAATATATGTTAAACACTAGCATGACATCCAGTAGGGATACAAAAGATATTGCTGGGGAGGGTTCTACCTTAGCTCCTTAAGGCAATATAGCAGAGAGCAATACTTAGGAGGACAGTAGGATAGATGTGGTCTATTGTCCCATAGAAAGGACACTAATTTGTCTACTATTAGGTAACCTAGGAGGAGCTCCCTGTCTAAAAGCATAAACCTTGCTTGGTTGCAGTGGAGGATTTGTCTCATTAACAGAAACAGAAGTGAACTCATAAGCCTGGTAGCTGGTCCTCAAAGAAGAGAAGGTGATTGAATCAGCAAGGAAGTGCAGTGCAAAGTCTTAAATGGTTGTCAGCATATCACAGCTTTGAAATCTATCCGTATTTTAATTTTCAGAGTAGTCTTTTAATTGAATTATCAGCCATTGATGGAAATACACCCTTTGCCTACTACGGGCATAATGAGACCAATTCAACAGTACTTTTGACATATCAATTTCTTGTAGCAAAGTCCAACAAAACTTAAAAGGAATCAAATCATCAGGATTTTATAGAACCAACTCTGAGAGGGTATGTAACAGATTTGATAATGTTTTGATTTCAAGGGTAGGTAGCTCTGAATGTCTCAATACATCCTAAAGGTTTTTCTGAGAACGTAATTCAATCCTATAGATGTGTACACACCCAAGTTTCTCATATATCTGTAGATAGTATGGATATCTGTTACACAAAAATAATTATATAAGTGAAAAAGCCTAATCTGAGTGAGGATGAGTCCTTGAAAATTATACTTGTATAACTGAATTTTGCTGGAACTTCTTGGCTGAACCAACGATCTGTTTCTACCTCCATCTAGCAGGCAGCTTTACAGAACAAGTTCTAAAGTCCACGTAAGGGATCAGCACAGAATAAACTGAGTTTCTACTCAACTTTATTCCTATGTTGTTGACTTATGCCTAGAAGCATGAGGGTTATTTCTCTAGCATTTCTAATCCAAGACAGTGCAATTGTGGATATTCTCATTATGCATATAAATATCTAATCTTATTCAGAATTATGATAAGGTCTTGGCTTTCGTGGATCCTTGAGGCAGTTTGTTGCACAGGGTGATTTTGCGGTGTAGTTAAAAAATAAAAATGTTTTATCTATTTGAAATCCATTCTTCCTTTCAATTTACTGAGATTCTCTCTCAAACTGGTAATAAATGCATTTATGTATTTTGAAGGATTTTGATAGACAGGCTGCTGATCAGGACAATGGTTTCCTGGAAGAATAAGAGCTGTACTTTCTGATCCCAGGAATTTCTTTCAGGCCACCTGTTTCCTGAAAGTTTTAGCACATGCATTTTGCTACCACAAGAAAAAGAAAAAAATATATTTAGGTACACTTTTGTTTTACATAACAGGAGTGTACAGCTGCAGCTCTTGATTAACAAACAAAAAAAAAGTGTTGAAAGAATATGTGAAAAGGGGTGTTGTCGGGCAATGTATCTGGGAACATGATGGATATTCTATCAGTTGGGCATCTTCACATGAAAAATACATTATTTTTTAAGATGTCCTCTATCCTAAACAAAATGGAGGGACATGATGCAGAAACTATTGTGCAAGATTCTATGAGAATGAAGTCAGATTAAAAATCACACTGTCGCCTTGTATTCTTAGAGTCTCTGAATCTAGAAGAAATGACTGAATATTTTTTTGCTACTGTTGTTAATTAATTTTGTTAGACCAATTTTATGTTTATCTCTTGTTCCAAGTTGTTGAGTTGGTTTTGTCTCAGTTGTTATTGCCTTAGAAATATATTGGTTGGTTGGCTTGGGTCATATAACGGTATTTTAAATAAAAGTGTTGCAGAAGTTGTTGTTCAGAATAAATTCCCTTTGAACTGAGTGGGATGTTATCAAGTTTTAAGTGTTCTATAGAAAATGAGTCAATAAACCTGATGTCATAAAATAGAAAGTAAGATCTTTTCAGGAGGAGTTTTCACTATTCTCACAGGACATGAGAAACTGAGTGTGAATCTCTCTTGAATTTTACTGCATGCTTCAAAATATTTAGGGAGGGCTGATAGTTTCCTGTTCTAACGGACTGAGAAATAAGACAAAGATGGGGTCAGTGAAAGAAAGTGGAAGTCTTTTTGCCCTCAATCATTCATGCTAGCTGATATTTTGGCCTAGAGTCTTTAACTATCATTCAAACTTGCAATTTGCTCTTAATTGTTCTATAGAATCATTAACTTCAGAGTACCTTTTGCATAGCTACTTATAGGGCAATTTTCTGACTAAAATCATCTTTTTAAAGTTTATTCTTCCTTAGCTTCCTTATTTTTCACCCACTTTATCTGATTTCCACCAGAGTATCTGCAAGGGGCTAACATCATGTGAAGCTACAGGACCAGTACAAAGTGGCCACTCATAAAATAATTTTCAAACATGAGAAACAGAGCATTCAGTTTCCCTGTCAAGAGTTGCATCCTTAAGTTGGCATTGATAAATATGATTTTTTTTGGTGTCACAAAAGTCAAGTCCAGAAAGATTTCCTGATGCTTCTGGATCTCTCCCTTTCCATCTGTATGCTGGCCAGATTTTTTCCTGCTGTGACCAAAAAAGAACTGTCACAAATGCTGGGAACTGGTGCACAGCTGGCAGTGGAAACCAGCTCGAGTTGGTGGAGTCGTGCCACTTTACTCCAGATCAGCAGGGAATGATGGACCTTTGATGTGATTTGCACTTTGGATGGGTTCAACTCTTCCAGACTTTCTTAGCATCTTCTTAATTCCTTCTCTCTCAAAAAAAAAAAATATCCTAAGCTATCAGAGCGATGGTCCGTCTCACCCCAGCCTCCTCCTCCTTTCCTAACTCAATCATGCTGTGAGTCTGCAAAAGTTTAGCAATAATTAGTGCTGACCTCTAACTGTTCACTGCTTGCTAGGAATCCGGGTTGTCAGCTCCGCCTGTCAGAAGGCTGTGAGGAAATGAAGCATTCAGAGGCACAGAGACGTGGGAAGGAGGAGGAGAGATGTCCCCGCGCTACAAAGCACATTGCTATTAAAGTGTCAGTTTTTTGGTTTACTGTTGCAGTTTGTGTGAAGAGTTTATGGATCAGCAGATAACAGTAATTATCACACAGACTTTTCTACTAAAGTCTAATCTAACCTTTTACAGTTTTGTACCACAGGGCCTCCTTCTCCTCCCCATTCCTCCCCCTCCCCACTTCCCACCACCCCACCTTATTTTTTAAAAGCTTATTGGGTGATTTTATTATTTTAGTCTATTTTTTATGGCCACTAAATCATCAAAGTTGACATCAGACACCTTCATACACACAAAAAAAGGATGTATAGATTAATTGAATGAGGGGGTGGATAGTGGGGTTTTATTAATAATACTAATCTAGAGAGTTTATTGTAGCAAAACCCAGGAACAGATTAACTGTATTAAAAGGAAATGGAGGGGGGAGGAGAGAAGAGTGAAAAAACTTAAAAATGTTAGCCAAGGTGAGATGTTCTCAAATTTAAAGCACTTGAAAATTTATTGAATTACATTCAGGCCTTGCAAATACTGGTTCCAATCCAAAGCCATCCTGTCAACAGCAATGCCTTTACTGTCAGCTGGGGAACAGAATGGGAGGGCTTGTTCAGAAAACGGCAGAGTGAAAAGAAAAAATTAAAAATATCATCAACATCACTTTTAGAAGGCAGTAAGAAGTACCACAGGCAACTTTTTATCAATTTATTTAAAAAAAATAAAAGTATTTTTTTGGGATGGAAGTGTTGTGAATCTTGTTGAGGTGCCTTTTGTTGAAACACAGTTTTCCAATGAAATTTTTTGTAATACTTATAAAACATGGTGTGTCATTCCAACAGAGAGACAAAGCCTTTCATTATTTTTATTGCTGCTGCCACAGAATTTGCTGTGCAAGCATTATAAAGAGGTCCTGATGGGGTTAAACTCTCACTTTATAATACTTTTTCCCCTCTCTCTCTCTCTCTTCCTCCCTCTTCCCAGTCCTCCAGTAGAAAAAAAAGGAAAGAAGTAGCTCTAGAAACTAATAATGCAAGAGAAAAAGAGTGCATTTTGTGCATTGTGTTTTCCTTCAAAACACTTCAGAACTATGATCACTGGATTTTATTTTCTTTGTTCACAATTTCACACCATGGAGAAAATGAGCCCCAAAATTGTATCTATGTCTGTTTGTTTTGAGTATTTGTGTATGCTTTTGACAGTCTCTTCATTCACAATTTTAATGTGGCACTTTGCAGTGAATATGCCAATAATTAGAGCCTCAGTACAGTAAGCACCATTCAGATGTCGGGGGCGAGCTGGAAACAGCTTTTCAAATTCAATGAACAATAGGTAGGATTTCTGATCAAGAATCAATGTCTGCAGCATAGATGGCACTGACCATCCTAAAGATGGTTAATGCACAGCATGGCGGTAACTATCTGTTTTGATGGCAGAAGAAAACAAAGCTCATGCTTACTCTTTGAGAGCTTTGAGTCTCCAGACTTTTGGAAAACCATCTCACTCTCTTTCTTTTCTGATTGTGTTTTTATTTCTTTTTCTAGAAACAGGTGATTGATAATCATAAGGACAAATCACAGAATCACAGAATCTTAAGGGTTGGAAAGGATCTAGAAATGTATTAGTAACTGAAGTAGTATACCCTTTTGAATGTAGGATTTTAAGATCTTGAAGGTATGTCTTGTTGTGATGTGCCAATGTACGTGGTACTGGGGGCAATCACTTGCTATTTCATTGGGGAAAAGGAGAGAGAATCCAGTATGAGCCACACAGTTATCACTCATTCATAAAAGAAGCTGTAGTTAATGAATTATACAAAAGGAGTGCAAGGGATCTTGGTACCACAATAAGGAAGCCTTTGTTAGCTAACACTTTCCACACAGAAAGAACCAAATCTCTTATCCATCCTCATCCACCAGCACAAATACTGGAAGTGAGACTGGTTAGAATTGAAGCTAAAGCCAAACCAAGGTGTTTTTAAGATATTTGTGTGTCTAATTAAGAGTTACTTAGCAAGAAAGAGGCACAAATCATTACGAAGTAATATAACCTCAGCCAAAACTATGCAGTGTAATTCATCCCAGAGTTAAACATGAGCGTTTTTAAACACAGTGGAGTGTCAGGGCTATCTTCTCACTGGGCTAGCCTTTAAATAATTACAATACTTCATCTGCCAGTTCAAGAAGCATTCATAGTAGAGCATCCAAGCAGTCCATAGCTCTATCTATTCAGATTTATCACGGATGACTGAGGCAATGGTGAGACATATAATTCTTTTGTGTTTTGTCCTGAAACTTTATTTCTGCTAGTGCTGGAGGACATGGTTGGATGAGCTTCTGTCTCTGTTGTGCTCTGTGTTTGAATAACAGCTAACATAATTTAGGGTTTTATAAAGTTCCAAGAGCTTTCCTCTTTGGAAATGGAAGAGCTCTCATGAGGATTAGATTGTTTTGTGGTTAAGGCAGCAACCTGAGATTTGGGAGATCTGGTCCCCTGTTACCTCTTGTACTTGGCTCTTATTTATAAAATGCTGTGATGTTTCACCACAGACATATTTTGATGTCAATACACCAAAGAGCAAGGTGTAAACAGAGTAGGTTCATACAGACAACTTAGGGAGCTTCTCTGTTTTGTGTTTTGTCTTGTGTCCATATTGGGCAGGTAAGATTTCAGGTCTCCAAAGCTGTTGAGGTACAAAGTACCAACTGAAGTGTAGTAGCTTGAGGAGACATCAAGAAACAGTTGTAAAAAGGAAAATGTAATTAAACAATACCAAGACAAACTATCATCTCTGGAAAGCCATGTAGGGTGAAACATTTGTTTTATTTTAAAAGAAATATAATGGCATTAGATAGTAGTCACTTTTCTGGGCATAAAACATGCCAGAGAGCTGGGGTGAGTGCAACTGTTCCTGCCTGCTCAACAGTGTGGGTGCTGGTACAGAAACTGATCTCTGGTGCAATCCATCTGCCATGTCCTGCTCATGACTTAATTGATGGGAAATGTCCTCAACAAGCAGGCCTGCTTCTAGTGCACAGCACAAGGATGAACTCACCTTGGAAGAATATTAGATTCCCAAATGTGATGTTTTCTGGGATTCCAGGCATATAATTTCTTTACTTGTTTCTATCCTATCATGCAGAAAGTTCTGGTACCACAAAAATTTTAAAAAAACAAACCTCCATACACAACAAAATATGCCCCAAACTTCCTCTCTAAAATGACAGAGGAATAGTATGAACAGTGAATATGAAATGTAACAGTCGACTTAGCAGGAGAGCAGACTCCTGGTGTTTGAGGTCTCTGATAAGCCTGTGTCAAATGGCAGATGTGGCACTGGTGATCAGGCTTTACTCTTGCTGGATTTAGCACAATTAGAGGACTTGGACTGTTTTAGCCAGCTGTGAAAAAAAATTTTCATCTTCTTTGTTTTGTCTGAATCTGAGAGAGAGGAAAATAAAACACCCATCTTCCTGATATACTGAAAGGTGGTTTTATTTATACTGTAATGGGGAATATTTTCATCTTGCAAGGAAAAATCCCAAATCTTCTTCTTTGTCCAGACACTTAAAATTACTTCTTTTTTCTCTTGTCTGAGTGCCTCAAATGTTGGCATTGTTTTTACAATCTCTAGCCACTTTCGTTGGCCCTCAGAATTATTCACTATTTTTTATCTAAGACTTTCCTTGCTCTCTTGAATATAGATTTTAGAGATTGAAATTCTTCACCAGAAGTAACCCTATTCCATTTTCTACAAAAACTGAAAGGAAATTGTTTCTGAGAGGGTATATGGCAGCTTGCATTGCAAAGGCTACCGGCATCTTTCTGGAGCTTTACACCACGTAGCTGGCAATGTTATTATTGCTACCGGTCTTTTCATTTCTGAAATTAACCAAGTAACCAAAGGCAACAGCTCATTCCATGGTTTTGCTGGAAAGTGAGAAAGCCAGGAACAGATATCTAGGCCTTTTTACTTTGGCTACAAATTGATTTCAGCCCTTGCTGTGGAGTTTGAAGCTGGCCTTTGGCACCTGGAATAGCATTTGCTAAGGAGTATCCAGTACAAATTAAGGCCTGTGAAAACTTTACTTTGGCCACTCTGTTTGCAGGACTGAATTCTATTCCTGGAGAGTGCAAAGAGTATAACTCTGTGTAATACAATACTCTTTGGGCATTTTTGGCCTCTATTTAGACTTGGGGAAGACCGAATTGCCTAGATTTAATATCAGAGACATGGTAAATATATCTTTATTCATGATTTGACACTCAAAGAGTACCTAAAGACCTTACGTTTGATGATTTCAGACGTGCCAGAGTTTAAGCACTATGGTTTTGAAAGTTTTGTCCTATGACATTTGCCAGAAGTGATGTTGCTACGTTGGCGATGGAAGTACACACAAAAACTAGAAGTCTGGCTCTCCAGATACCTCACTTAGACATCAGTTACATTTCCTTTCTTCCTCTATACTACAGCAGGGTATGGCAGCCTGTAAAGTTATGGAAAAACACGGGTTTTTCTTCCAAATGTGACCAAGAGGAATTCCATTTTAGGAAATCAGTATCTGCTAAGAATATGATCAAAGAAATCAAAATCATTATTTTTTTTCTCAGGCAAATCGTGGTTTTTTTGCTTTTGAAATAGGATGGTGGAAAATGAGTGGGGGAAATAGAGAAAACTTGGAAGTCTGAAGACATTACCCCAGAAATATTTTTAGATAAGAAAATCCATCACCAAAAGGTCCACATTCCTCTAGGGAACTTGTGAAGTGGGCTCAGCTGGGTAATATTAAAAACAGGGAAATGTCAGCCTTGTAGCATGCATCTCCCCTCTCATTGTCAACACTTTTGTCTTGCAAAAACAGAAAGCCATGAAGCATCTTCTGGGGGAGGAGGGAGTATATTCTTCTGTATATAAACAGAGTGGTTCTGGAGCCTCCCTCTACAGTGGCACTTATGAGCCAGAAGCACCTTTAAATACTAGTGTCTCTGAGGACCATTCAGTCTACAAGCAGCAAACTCTGTAACTCTGCTTTGTATTCACAGGCATCTCATTTCACACCCTCCTTTGCACCTGCACTGGGGAAAGCACAGAGAAACGGTTACCTTCACTCTTTTTCTGCCATTGCTCATTTGTAAATCATTGCTTCTAAATATGGCCTGAATCATAACTTGGTCACAGTGTTCAAAAACTCATAGCGTTCTCCAAGACTGGTCATTTCTATGACTGACCTTAGAACAAATTCATTCTGGCATTGTTGAGTCATATGAGTGTACATTCCCTGATTCCCACCCAACTACACCTTACAGGTTTTACCTAATTGTGAGGTCACCCTTCTGTCAGCATCTCCACTAGTTTCCTCTGCAAGTTTCCACTGAGAAAAAGAGAATTCTTGTTAATGTCATTTACTGTTGAAGGCAATAGGCTGACTAATTAACTTCTGGCTGTGGGTTCTTGTTTCGGTTTGAAGAATGCTTGAAAATAGTACAGAAAAGTCCTAGAAAATAATGAAACTGTTCCAGTTTTGCTTAGATAAACAAAAGTCTCTAAATCCTTTTCTGTCATGCTAAAATTTTCTAGAGACAGGTTTAATTCAATAATAACAGCAAAGTGGGAAAATTCTGGTTTAATTCTTTCAGAAGTGTCTTTTATAACAATAGCACATTGAGGAAAAAGCCTCTTCCATATTCCGATTAGTTTGGATTATCAATATATCCTGATTAGATACATGGAATTGCTTCAAGAATTATCAGAGGTGACATTAAATTGATTAATCGAGTAAAGCTTTCTTGCAATTAGATTCATCCCCTTTCCAATTATCTAAGCACTTGCCCACTGTTTTCTATTTTGGAAGAGGAATGACTGAGATGTTCACATGTAGAGGGGGACTTTTTCCCCCCTTGCAGAGGAGTTTATTTCAGAAATAGAAAATCACAATTCAGTACTGTGTCTCCCACAGAGAGAGGTCACTGCTTCTAGACCTTTCAATTAGAGGGGCAGAATGTTGAAAAAAGTACCAGCTCCAAGTCAAAGTTATATTTTGTCAAATCTGATTGTTACTTTGATACAGCTGGTCTTTTTCTTATCTTAGGTGGGTGTGTTACTGGTATTATGTAGTTTGAAGATGTTTTTACAAAGAAATTTCCCTATGGCCTTTTTGTCTTTGGGCTTCCCAGACCACTGTTTGTAAAATTGTCATTGTTGCTTTATATCAGAAAAGTCCTCTGTTTCATTTGCTGATTTATCATCCTGGAGATTTCTAGCTGAACACAGAACTGTGATTCCATATGAACCTCCCTTTTCTGATTCAGTTGTGCCATTTATAAAATACAGATAGCAACTTTTCAAATGTTTGCATACTTAATCTGGTCCCTCTTCACAGTAAATTCTTTGACTTCAGAGGAACTGTACTAATTTACACAAATAGAAAATCTGACTTAGAAACATTATGGACCTGTTCTCCAGCTCTGTGGGTGAACAACATGCTATGTTTCCCTGAGTCACTAGTTGGCTTAGTAAGAGTGGACATCTTGTGAGATGCCCTCTAAGGGAGAGGAGCAAGTTGTTTTGCCACAACTCCATGCTGTGTGTCTCCCATATAAAACAGGACATGATAGAGTGAGGCGCTTATCAGCTGCTATGAGAGAATAGCAGTAGAAGCAGTAGGAGGGAATCTTCACAACAGCTTTAAAGGAAACATGTTTGCAATATAATGAAAGGTCTCATTGGACTGTATAAAAGAGAGACAGAAAACAGCAACTATCCCTGGCTGTTGTATTGTCTTGTTAACAGCGTGTCACTGAATTTAGCAGAAGGAAATTTCTCCTACACATCTCCGCTCACATAAATGCAACTGTCACAACCTCCTGAGCTCTGAAGCACAGTTTTGATCCTCCTTAGCTCTGCCCCAGTTCTGCAACATACATAAAGATGAGGAAAGGCGAATTACCTAGCAGATTTTCTGCGGGAACAAAGGATACCATTGCCAAGACAGGGTTAATTGCCATAACGCCAGTAGTTCCTCCATATCTTTCCTTTCCCTGTTAAAAGGGCCCTCCTTTCCTCACGTTCTCCTCCCCTCACTGCATGTCTTGTGTTAATCTAATTTTTTTCAGCTCAGTAGCTAAACAAATAACTGTAAACTCCATGCTCATTCAGACGCATGTCAAAAGGGGGCAGCTCTCTGAAATGGTATTTACTTGGTTATCTGATGATACGCAAGTTCTGTAAGAGAAGGCAATGTCTAGGAAGGAAGCTGGCAGAGAGCAAGGTGAGATAAAAGAGACGAGTCTCTGAGTGCTGATTTCTGACTGTGTGCTGCTGCAGCTGGGCAGATTAGACTGAGTGAAGCTGTCCACTGGAACATGATGTGGAAAGGCTGTAGAGGAATTCTGCTTCCAAGGTTTTCCACCAAAGTCCCATCAAAATTGCTAGAGAAAAAGAGAGAGGTTTCCTGTGACCAGTGGGTCCTGAACAAGATCTTACAACAAAATCTGCGCCAGGCAAGACCTGAGCCTCTGAAAACCTCTGCAAGATGTCTGACCCAATGAGGTGTTTGGTCTTTTCAATTTACTTCCTGACTTAATAATTCCACTTGTGCCCATTAATCCTGGTTTTCTCTTTTCCTCATGTGATTTTTGAGTTCTCAAAAATCCTCAGAGATGCTTAGTCTTTCGCAGCTAGGTCATTTGGTTGACCTAAACTTTAAGAATTACCAATGAAAGGGAAAAGGAATTTCTTCTCATAAGGTGTTCTCTACCTTGATTTAAAGAGAACATACAATCTTAGATTTAACTTAGAAAATCAGAAGCAATTTATTGGATCCCAGCCTACACAAAGTCTAAATAGTCAGTGTCCATATGCCTTCCCCTATGTGCATCTATTCTAAAGCGTTAATGTTGCCTTTTGAGTAGAGCAGATTAATCCTGGGAAGTAGGACAGAGAGTACACAGGGAGAGTGTCAGGCACCTACATGTAAAAGCTGTCTTGCAGATTTCTGAACACCTTGAGCATCTGTTGCCAGTGCAGAGTGTGAAGGTAAATCCTCATCTCTCAAAGCCACTTATTTGAATTTATTTGATGCAAGAACTTTTCCAATGAACATACATTTCCTCATAGAGTCAATTGTACTGATTTCCAATCTGACTGACCAACTATAATTGTAAAAATGCAAAAATAATTCAGAACCTGCCTGGATATGTTCATGTGTGAGCTGATCTAGGTGGACCCGTTTCTGCAGGGAAGTTGGACTAGATGATCTCTAAAGGTCCCTTCCAACTCCTACCACTCTATGATTCTATGATTCTGTGATTCTATGGTTCTATGTGTTTGTGCTTTGTTTCTCTCTCTCACTGAGCAGAAGAAACACTTATCAGCTTAGGAGTGTTCGGATCTCTAAGCAAATACTTAGAAAAATACTTACAAAAATAAGCAGATTTTATTTTAACATGAAGTCTTCTTCACTTAAAGATGCTAGTTTGTTAGAAACACTGCACATGCAAATAAGACCCAATGTCTCTCTGATGACTAACATGTCCACACAGTTTGAAAAGTCTTACTATTTTAACAATATCATCCTTTCCGTGTCATTTTTAAGTGGAATTAACAGTCTCAAAGCTTTGGCTTGGAGTGGGGTTCTGTTAGTACTTGTGGTGGTGATTTTTCTTTTCTGACAGAATTACAGCAGTGTTGTATGAGACTCTATGTTGTTTAGAGCTAAGTGTCTTTTCTGGGGGAAGAACTCTGAGATAATGCTTCAAAAGTCCTCCATTCTTTCTTTCAACTCTGCTTCATTTTGTGTTTTTATTCCATCCTCTTCCAGTGTTTCTCCAATTATGACAGATTTGGGAAAGATATAAAAACTTCCTCTGCGAACCTCCGGTTCTCCTTCCTCCTTTGCAACATGGAATTCTGTCATTTCTGGCTTCATATAGACAGTGGTGACCAAAACGTCAACATGCTAATCTCAGAGCCCCAGGCCATTTTTCTTACTGTTGCTAAAGAATACAGCCCCACTGGCTGTGCCCTGAAGCTCTTAGAGAGAAGAACTGAATTCTGAAACTCTTGTTCCCTCTCTTGCCCTTTTTTTTGCCTGCCTTATTTTATAATTATATTTATTTGAAATTGAATTTTAAAGGTTCAGTCCCTAAAGGCAGTGAGATGTAATTTCTGTTGGATATTAAAACTGTATGGAACTGCTCATATATCCCCCATGAAGAAAAGCTGGTACTCAGGAAGGAGGAGATGCAAAGTGACTGACATTAACCCTCTTACCAGCTATGCAAAAAAACAAGAATAATAAATAAGAAATTATACTGTTTCCTTGAAAAAAAAAAAAAAAGTTGAAGTTACATGGAGCATAAATATTTGCTGTGTAGGTATTCAACCATATCATTTAAAGTAACGCCATTGACTTCAATGCAATGACACTGTCTTATGCTGCTAAAAGATCCAGTATGGAACAATTTAAGCTGGTATCATCTGAGTATGCAAGCTAAACGACAGCCATGAAAACTGAGAGCTCACTATGTTTTATACAGTGGAATCAAAGACCACATTTCTATCCAGAGTCTAGGTTCTGATGCTTGTATTTTCAGTTCATCTTCTTTTTCAGAAAGGTTTTGGAACAAAAGAGTGCAGATAAAACTGTATTATGTTAACCTGCATGGATGTGGCAATAAGGTCTGAGTATTTACATAGAACTGCATAGACAAAATAGACTAGAACAGGAAAGACTAGGTAACTTTTGCAGCTTGAGAACTGAGACATAGATAGGTCTGTGGTAGTATGCATTTGATCTACTTTTAGGGCCATCCAGCATAGGCTTCCATTTTTCAGCTCCCTTCAAANGACCCGTTTCTGCAGGGAAGTTGGACTAGATGATCTCTAAAGGTCCCTTCCAACTCCTACCACTCTATGATTCTATGATTCTGTGATTCTATGGTTCTATGTGTTTGTGCTTTGTTTCTCTCTCTCACTGAGCAGAAGAAACACTTATCAGCTTAGGAGTGTTCGGATCTCTAAGCAAATACTTAGAAAAATACTTACAAAAATAAGCAGATTTTATTTTAACATGAAGTCTTCTTCACTTAAAGATGCTAGTTTGTTAGAAACACTGCACATGCAAATAAGACCCAATGTCTCTCTGATGACTAACATGTCCACACAGTTTGAAAAGTCTTACTATTTTAACAATATCATCCTTTCCGTGTCATTTTTAAGTGGAATTAACAGTCTCAAAGCTTTGGCTTGGAGTGGGGTTCTGTTAGTACTTGTGGTGGTGATTTTTCTTTTCTGACAGAATTACAGCAGTGTTGTATGAGACTCTATGTTGTTTAGAGCTAAGTGTCTTTTCTGGGGGAAGAACTCTGAGATAATGCTTCAAAAGTCCTCCATTCTTTCTTTCAACTCTGCTTCATTTTGTGTTTTTATTCCATCCTCTTCCAGTGTTTCTCCAATTATGACAGATTTGGGAAAGATATAAAAACTTCCTCTGCGAACCTCCGGTTCTCCTTCCTCCTTTGCAACATGGAATTCTGTCATTTCTGGCTTCATATAGACAGTGGTGACCAAAACGTCAACATGCTAATCTCAGAGCCCCAGGCCATTTTTCTTACTGTTGCTAAAGAATACAGCCCCACTGGCTGTGCCCTGAAGCTCTTAGAGAGAAGAACTGAATTCTGAAACTCTTGTTCCCTCTCTTGCCCTTTTTTTTGCCTGCCTTATTTTATAATTATATTTATTTGAAATTGAATTTTAAAGGTTCAGTCCCTAAAGGCAGTGAGATGTAATTTCTGTTGGATATTAAAACTGTATGGAACTGCTCATATATCCCCCATGAAGAACAGCTGGTACTCAGGAAGGAGGAGATGGAAAGTGACTGACATTAACCCTCTTACCAGCTATGCAAAAAAACAAGAATAATAAATAAGAAATTATACTGTTTCCTTGAAAAAAAAAAAAAAAGTTGAAGTTACATGGAGCATAAATATTTGCTGTGTAGGTATTCAACCATATCATTTAAAGTAACGCCATTGACTTCAATGCAATGACACTGTCTTATGCTGCTAAAAGATCCAGTATGGAACAATTTAAGCTGGTATCATCTGAGTATGCAAGCTAAACGACAGCCATGAAAACTGAGAGCTCACTATGTTTTATACAGTGGAATCAAAGACCACATTTCTATCCAGAGTCTAGGTTCTGATGCTTGTATTTTCAGTTCATCTTCTTTTTCAGAAAGGTTTTGGAACAAAAGAGTGCAGATAAAACTGTATTATGTTAACCTGCATGGATGTGGCAATAAGGTCTGAGTATTTACATAGAACTGCATAGACAAAATAGACTAGAACAGGAAAGACTAGGTAACTTTTGCAGCTTGAGAACTGAGACATAGATAGGTCTGTGGTAGTATGCATTTGATCTACTTTTAGGGCCATCCAGCATAGGCTTCCATTTTTCAGCTCCCTTCAAAGTTAATGGAGAGATAGGAAAGACAGATGGTGAGTTCTAAGGCATGGCTCACATTGGTATTGAGCAGACATCCACGTTTGATTGAATTAATTGCACTCTATACTAGTGGGGCTCTTGGTTCCCATCCCCAATGGCTGTGAAGAGAGCCACAGATGACACCTGCACAAGCTGTATGCCTTCACTGTGAACAATTCATGACACAGAATAATATAACCAGTGACTCATTCAGTGTTCCAGTGACAGACACAAGAAGGGAGCTCAAGTCTCCTGAATTTGAGCCTTGTGTTTATCCTTTACTCACTTTGCCAATACAGAAAATATTTTTTCTGGTTTGGAGAGAGGGATATAACAGTTATCCTATATAGATAAATATATTTGGCTTTTTCCCCATTTCTGTTGCTTTCCACCTAAATGAATGAGGTTCAATTTGTAGGCTGACACTGAGAAAGCCCCATTAGTGTAAACACTGATACATCTCCACTGGTCCTACTGGGCCAGGGGGCCAGGAATGTGACTTGGAAAGGAAAGACTCCTAGAGGGCTGTGAAGAGGGCTACTCACCTGATCATTAGGTACAATTTGTAAATAACTGAGTGGAAAATATCATTTCTTTTCTTGTAATCACTCCAACTAATCTGCTGATCCAGAGACAAGACAGCTTGCCAGGGCATGTTATCTCACACTCCTCTTGAAGGAGGAAGAGGTCAGGCTTCATTTTCACAACTCACCTCACAAGCTTTGGACGGATTTTGGTCCAGGAGGTGTTGCCTGAGCTATTTGTCTCCTACTACAGCCTGATCTCCTTGAGAAACCATTCCCAAATCACTCTCCTGAGTATCATGCATCTTTTTTTTTAGATCCCAGGTTTTAGCTCTTGTAGAGATTCCTGTAGATGCATCACAACCCAATGCAATGGCGGGTGAGATATTAACAGGCAGAAAATTCTAATAAGGTGAAGGAAGAGCCTGTCAAGTGTAGTGGATAAAGACGTAGTTTGTCACCAATCCAATTAAGTCACATCTTTTAGCTCCTGTTTTATCATTCCTTTGCCTCATCTCTTTCAGCTATATATTCTTTGACATAACAGCTCATCTACCACTATCAGCATGGTATTGAAAACAATATTCCCTGCTTAAAATGTCAATACTCTGAAGAAACTCATCTGTTCTCAGACCAGTCTTGTAGGATTTCATTACTGTAGGATGGAAGAGGGGCAGAATGGAAAGGAACCTTTTGACTTTGCATCCAACAAGCTATTGAAGGAACATAAGGATGGAGATGTTGAAGAGAAACATTCAACTTTTGCCTATTATGATGACAGTCCAAACTTAGGTTAGAGGATAGGACTAGGACTAGCCTCTTTGAGTTAAGATGTCCTGAGATTTTTATGGTTACTTTTTGCCAGCAAAACACAGAGCACAAAGCAGATTTTGACACATCAATACTTTTGGTCCACCAGTGTTACTTTATGGTCTGTGTTATAAAGAGGGAGATTATTTAAATTTGTGTGGAGTAGTGTCTCTTTAACCTAACATGTACACAAACAGCATCCTGTGACACTTTGTCACTTCCCAGTCCCCCTGACAGATGTGGTTTCCTCTTCCATCATTGAGGTCAGACTGGGAGATATAAGGCAGTATGAAATTTTGTATCTAACCCTCCTCTACCAAATAGTAAGACTGAACAGTAGATAATATACTACTGTTTATCTGTGTTTTTTTTCCATATACATGAGCAAATATATAATGATACAGAGGAGGAACTATTTGCCCTTCAGATTCTAGTCTCCTGACCTTCTTTTCCATTCCATTGACCTATAAACACATAATATGATTTAATTAGAAATGCACAGGGAGAAGACCAGCTTCAGCATCACCAATAATACTAACAAGATCAACTTGATTTTTTATTCCCTTTGTTTTCTTGGAGATGTTAAACTGTAAATTAAGTCTGATTTAGCATTACTGAGAAATCTTGCCTTGATGCAGATCTCGCTGCCTAAAAGTAGCTTACATTGGTTTGAACTCTGAAGCACTCCACAGAAAACATTTAATTATCTTAATTTTGTCAAAAACTGATCTATTTACTCTGCAGTTCTTGGGGGTCTCTTGGACTCCCTCTGGTGGCTAATCTGCCACAATGTGAAGGGAAGGGGGAAAAATAAATTTACATCTGGGTGCCCTTTGTGCTGCTGCTGTGATTTGTATTATTCTCTTTTACTATTTCCTTGTACTGTGTCGTCTTTTCTCTGCCTACTGATTTTGGTTGAAATTCGGTAAGAGTGTGAGCAGCTCAAGGTACTTTAATGCTTGGTTAGTGGAAATAACAAAGTTAATCCTCTATTCCCCATGGCATTAAAAAAATAAAGTAATAGATGGCAACATGCACATGAACACCCAGATGTTTGCATCAGTGCCTGGGGAAATCAGATGGGTAGTGAAGCTGTGAGGAAAGACTCCAGGTTAGTCTTGCACTGCACAATCTCTCACTTGTCCACTGCAAGATACTCTTCTGGCTCTAATGTTTAAACCCAAAATGAAGAGTACTCAGGTACTCAGCAATGCTGGGAATTAATACAGACAAATTATGATTTTGGCATTGTTTTTACTTTGATTTTGCTGAAAGAAACTTTCTTCATGAAAATGAAAAACACTGTATTTGCATAACAGTTGTTTTGCTCCATTTGATATATTTCCTTCCTAGTTTTTAAGTCAGCTCTTTTTTTTTCCCCATTTGTTTACTTGATTCATTTTTTGGTCGTTTGTTTTTTTTTTTTTCACCTGGCTCATTGCAGATGAAACTGGATAAAGTTTTCTGTCAGACCCACCCCACGTTGTGCAACTGAGCTCAGGGCCTGGAGAACCTGGAATTAAAGCCAGCGTATTCATAGAGAGATTAGGATGTTCTGGTAATAGCTTCTTTTCATCATATCTATGAATGCCAGTTCAGTCTCAGACATGATAGGAACCTTTATACATCTCAGAAACTAGTTTAAGTTTTCCCGGTGCAGAGACAGACGCAACAGTAAATCTGTTCACAGTACAAGGACAGCACCAAAAGTTCCTTCCCTGAGCACTGAAAGCTCTCAAACTGGCTGGAGTAGCTTCAGCAGCATCACGGTGAGGATCAGGGATCTTCTACTGGTAGCACTGTCCACAGAAGTCCGCAGCACAAATCAAGCCTTTTCAACTTGCAGTATATGGGTTCTTCCACTCAAGCTAAGTTTCAGTGATGGAGTTTAATTAGATAGATGTTTAAACGTGATCTCATTATCTCCACCACTTCTGTGGTCAATAGTGGGTACTGAACAGCCTGTCCATCCTTAAAAGAAAATCTTATATGCTTGTGTTCAATAACAAATATTTAAAAATGAATGGTCTGTAATGGGTTGACTGTCTCAAATTCAGATGGCAAAGGTTTAGATGACTACATCAGAGTATCTCAGAAGAGTCAGTTTAGGAAAAAAAAAGGTGATTTTTGTTTTTTGGTTCAGGATGCAGTGGAAAAGTGGAAAAGGCACGTGTTTGCCCCAGAAAGAGGGAGAGGAGAGCGCTATAAAAACCACCAGTTATTTTATTTAAAATAAATGTTTAGATGTGTGGTCCATCTGATACAAACAATCTGTGACATATTTTATTATATTAGTGCAAAAATGGCTTTTTTTCTTAATTTCTTTTTTCTTTTCTGAAAGCACAGAAATAAGCTCTCTGCAAGTAAATTTCACATATATTTCAAGTGATTCCTTTTGAGATCCAAACTGCACAAAGAATTTCCTGGAAGTTCTTGGGAGATAGACCAATGTTTTGATTGAACTTGCAGTCCAGGAATTGGAGCTTTGCTGCACTATTACAAGGAATACTGTGTTCCTCCATTAGCAGAACTCGTGAAATAGGCCTCACTTTGTGGAAGTTGGTGTTATTGCACTGATTCATACCATGTGATGAGCCTGTCTACTGACTGTGCTGAAGATGACTTCTTAGGGATTTAATGCAAAGCTCCTGAAGCTCTGTTGGCTTCTGAAGGCCTTGACTCAGGTTCTCATTAAGGTGCAGCTCATGATAAGCAAAGCTAGAAACAATCAGAAAGAACTCTTACTTAACTTGAGGAAGAGCATGTGCAAGATGAGAAGTTGGAATGAGGGTTGAGATTCATGCCCTTGATTACTAATGCTGATGATCTGGTGTGCCTTTCTGCTATTGCAGCACACTCTACAACAGAGTGTCTCCTGTCAAAGGGAATGACCTCCCACGGGTCAAGGGAAAATGCTGGAAGGAAGGTGGAAAGGCAAGGCTCACATCTGTAATCTCTAGACAGAGATATGTGTTTCTGTTTAACATAGAGTGAACAATTAAAGTGTTGGAGTCAGCTGGAAACTGCTTGCAGCGGTTCCTGGTCACTGGCCAATTGGTAGATTACTAATAGTCATTGCAGCATGCTGTTTACCATGCACAAGGCTCCCTCCCTCGCACAGGGAGTACTGAGGAGGGCCAAGGAACAAACCAGCTCCCTGTACCAAAATCTGCATAACAATCATCCACATACATGGAAATGCCAAAATTGCACATGCAGTTGTGATCCCTGGGAGCAGGCCTAGGGAGCAAAGGAAGCCATTCAGAACAGCTGTCCTCTCCACCCCACTGTCTGCTACACAGCAGACTTTGCCTAGTGAATTTTAAAGCACCTTTTTCCTTCAGAGATGGAGACGTGAGGTAATTATTTTGCCCTGTTTTCATTTACTTTTTGGTTACTCTTGAAGACACTGACAAAGAAGGTTTGCCTTGATACTTACTGTTGAGGTGTTCTCAGTGGTTTTTCCCCATGGCAAGTGCCAGCATGTGAGGTGACTTTACGTACCTCCCTATTAGCAGAGTGCAGGGCATGTCTTTGGTGACTGGGGCTAAATCAAAAATAAGGAGCCCAGCCTTTTCCTGTGTAGTTATCAGGAAAAAAAAAAAAAATGTAAAATACCTCCTTTTGCAGGCCTGTTCTGCTGAGTAAGGGATAGAGAGGACCTTTATTCACTCTGAGAATTACTGACTTAAATTCTGCTATCAGGAAGTCAAAATAATAAAAATCAAAATAGTCGGTTCTGGATTGAAACAAAACACTTAAGACCCATAGCCTTTGGACATTAGAGATGTAAGATCACAATACACTCTCTGTGCAGAGCTCTTAAGATAATTCTTTATTAGATTTTCCTTGTGCAGTTCATAGAATCATAGAATAGAAGGTTTTACTGTTTTATATCCTTGCTGCAACTGAGGTTGAAATGATACCTCTATCCCTTCTTTTTTTCAATCACCAGTCTAGTCAGTTCTCACTGGAAATGCTTTTGACTCTTTTAACAGATTTGAGTTAATTACAAATCTTTAAGACACATACCTCCTGCAAAGTGAAATGGTCAGTCTTAAGCTATCTTGCATGCATTTATACCTCCTATTATGGAGAGAATTGCAAGGGTCTTTTAGATATCTTCAGAATGAGCATCAATACTGATACAGGCAAGCAATTAATGTGGGATATTTAGAGATATTTCATTGCATCTTTGGAGTACTATTTATGTGTATCCTATATAGTTCCAGCCAAAGCAAAATACACCAGCTTCAGCCATCCTTCTTGTCCCTCTGAGCTGTGTTTGTGTGACAAGAGTTGCAAGCCCTCCAGCACCTTAGATAATTCAGGTGAATGGAAACTGTGAGCACAATTTCAGTCTCTGGAGATGGAAGAGAAAGAGCCTTCCCTGTACACTGATAACATGAGGACACAGGCTTGGGCACTGAGGATTAAGTGTCTCTGCTTGAGCAGGGGGTGGACAAGATGATCTCCAGAGGTCCCTTGCAACCTCAGCTGTTCTGGCAAGGGTCTGTCCATGCTATTTTGCTGTTAACCCAATCTCTTCCATGCTCTGGGCTCATGTTAATTAGCTCTCTGCTGCAGTCCACAGGTACATTCTAGAGGATAGCACAGACTGTTTCAAGCAAGTGATAGACAGCCCACCCAGTTTTGGGGAGAGTAAAGAATTTAAAGTTTTCATGCACACGGAGTGAAAGAACAGAATATGACCTGATTTAGTTTATTAGTGTAGATGGCAGCCCAGAAAAGCAGATTTGAAAGGTTTCTGCTGGTTCATTTCTCTGTAAAGCCAAGAATTCAGATTGTTAAGAGGTACAGATAAGGACACAGCTTCACAGTCAGGAGCATGAAGTCACAGAAAGTGCCCCTTGACTTGCACAAGGGCTTTGTTACCTTGAGGGATATAGAGAAACTGCAGCTCGTGACAGACAGTTTTTCGCCATTGTTAAAGTCCATTTCAAAGTATCTGTGGAAAAAGAAATTGTCCTGTAACATACCTTGCAAGCGCAGTGAGAAGCTAGGGAATTCCCAATTGTCTCTGCTCAGAGGAGGGGAAAGGAGAGGTTTATCAGGTGCTTGGATTTCTGCTCCTGAAGTGTGTCTCCGTCCACTCCCCTGTGCAACTCTATCACTCTATACATGCATGGAGAAGCCTGTTTATCCACTCTGTGCTCTTCCCTCCCTCTTTCTGTTGAAAACATGTGCATTTACATGCTCTGCCTTCCTGCATCCTCCTCACAGCCCCTGCCCTCTCTTACACCCACATGCTATAAAAATCTGCCTCAGATCCAGTTAGTAAAAGGTGACTTTTTCCTACCATCTGGGTGTTTAGTGGCACAGATTCTCTTGGCCTGCCTACATATACTTGCGGGCGCATTACGAACTCCTCTTTCCCCTTCGTCCTTTCTCCCCCTCCCACAAGCTGGCAGCAAAAACAAAATGGAAATCTTCAAAACCACAATGTCAGCTGCCTGTGTCAGTGTGGGTTGAGAGGACGGATCACAGCACACACATCTCCCAGTAGGCAAAGGAGACTGCATTTCAATAAATTTACATACTATAGAAGACTGTGTAAGTGATTGCTTTGGGGAGCTCTCTGACGAGTTGCTTGGGGGATGCCAAGCCCTTGACTTACTCAGAAAGGGTTTGATGCCACCTGCTCTAAAACTCTCATGTTCTCCATATCCTTTTCATTTCAGTACCGATGTCCATTTGCTTCACAGCACAGTTTTGTTTTCTCCCAGTTAGAATGAAAGGCTGTTGATTAATAGGTCAGAATATTTTGGCTGTGGGCTTATTCTCAGGAAAGAGCAATGGTATCTTTCTTGTATGCTGGTCCTGTATGCACCTTGCTCCTGACTTGCTTGAGTCTCACTTACATATCATGACCTGTCTTGAATGGATCACTGAACATCTCTGACATTCTTTAATCTTTTCCTTCTCTCCTGATTAAATCCAATGGAAATATTCTAACTTAGGAAAACAATCTGTGAAAAATATAAGAATTCACTCAAAACAGCATTTATGTGTTCATTTCACCTTTCTTGAACATTATGTATATTTTTTTCCTCTGTAAAGATATTGTTGAAATACTTCTTGTAACTGACTGTTCAGTACAGATTACATCTTTTTTCTCTGAAGAGAAGTAAAAATTTTCCTTAGATATTTCTGCATGGAAACATTCCTGAATTGTATATTTCCACAACACATAGGTAGTTGTTATTTTTTTGACTTAAAAAGAAGCAGAATCTGTAGAAATAGCAGAGTTTCCTGTGATTTTTCAATTCTTGTACCCCTCATGAAAGGCTTCTTCCACTAGGAACTTAGCTGGGCCGATCATTGGTTTAAATCTGAGACCAGACCAGAGCAAAGCATAGGGTTTGCCTTCCAAAAGGCTGCTGTTATTGCTTATTGGAGGAGGTTGCTGTGGTTCTCAGAGCTGTTGTAGTTAACTCCAAGTAGCTCAGAAAAGACCATGACTATGCTCTCTACTGAAGTGTAAGTCACCTCTAGGAATAAGCATAGTCCTTCTTGGGGTTGCAATGAGCTCTGCTGTAATGGAAGAGATTCCCATAGTTTTCAAGATAAACTTCTTCACCTGGTGTCTCTCTTGGAATCTAGAGCTGGGAGAAGAAGGTTAGTTTGGGGAACAGAAACAGAGACAAGCTAGTCAACATTTCATATGCCTGCTATTGGTATGAAAGAAATAGCACCAACTCTTTTTTTATTCATGAATTTTCTGTGTGACAAGTCAATTAGCTTCTCCATGGCTGTGTTTCCAGTCTATACAATGAGGATATAGCACTCACAGGACAGCAGTGAAGGAAAAGTGCATGTGTGCTGGTGAAATGTGCCATGGGAAAGCAGATGGATGAATTGCTAAGAGCAGGTAAAATGGGAAGTGGAAAAGAACTACAGGAAATCTAACCTTGAACAGTAGAAGTGACCAGCTGCTTCAGCATTTACGTGTCTCTGGAAGTGCATCATGCACCCAATCCATGGGAGGGCAAGGCCTGGAGCAGGAGGGTCTGAACTGGTCCTGACAAAAGAACATTCATTTAATTTAGAGAGGGAACAGATGAGCAGCTGCATTCAGAGAAAAACACCATAATCTATTATGAGGCTTCGGCCACCATTGATCAATATGGCAAAGTCAATAATAGCTTTTGATTCCAGCATATTAGGCTGACTGTCAGATTCATGTTTATTGGAAGTTTTCACAAATAAGTCAGGTATATGTCTTAAAGGAAAGAAAATTAGTCAAAACTCCAGGTAGAAGTCTGATTTTTTTTTATTCTTTCTTTAGCTCAGGGTCCTGCTTAAAGAACTGCACAGCTTTTTAAGCAGGAAAAAAAACAATCAACCAAACAAACAAAAAACAACCTTCCCCATATGGAATAAAAAGTAAATAAAATCCATAAACTTTTTTTTTTTTCAGTTAAGGAGAATACAGATTATCTGAAGGTGAAACTGACCAAAGCCTCATAATCACAGAATCACAGAATCACTACAGTTGGAAAAGACCTTTAAGATCACCAAGTCCAGCCACTAACCTGACACTGCCAGGCCCATCAACATGTCCCTCAGCACTGATTTTTGTCTTTTGAAACTTCCATCTCTGTAAATCAACCGATTCCATTAGTAGCTCAAACTCTGCTTGAAAAGAAATATATGCAAACCTGAAATATTTTAGGCATTATACACGATATCAGAGAAATCTTGTAAGTTAGATATGAATTTATTTTAAATGTCCAGAAAACATGAGCACTGTTATAAAAATAAAAATCCAATTAAACCACTAAAACATGATTTAAAAGAAGAAATTTAGAATTCCTTTTAGATTCTTCATATAAGTTTCTATCTCTTAGTTTTAAAACAGTGATGTTAGAATATTTGGACTGAAAAAGATATTGTTATAATGTTAAATATATAAATACTTCAGCTATTACAGATATTCTACAGACAGAGAAAAGTAGAAGTACCAAGATAAAAATACAGAACTGCTTGAGTTTAATCTCCTCTATCTTTTTTAATCAAGCATCTCTCAAAATACTTACTGAGCGTTAAGTGACATCAGTACAGAGACAGTGAATTAAAAAGAAAGAAGAACTGAAAGACGTAAGAAAAGGAAGGAAAAAACTTATAATAGAAACTGATTGGAATAGATTTTTTTAAAAAATGATAATTTTACCTAATTTCAGGAAATTTAAAATTTAGAAATAAACCTGAATGTAACAGTGGCAAGATTGGTTTGGAAATACACATCAAAGGTCTTTCCTAAGAGAAACTAGAAAGATAAGAGCAAACAGAGACAAGTAAGATTTGTACGATTTGAGAAGAAATGCATGCAGCAGCATTCTAACTTTTAATTCTTATTTTTTTAATAATCAATGCAGCTCAGCAAAATGAAATGTCTGCATTAAAATAGAAAGGCTCTGGAATGAACAAATAGTTGAGCAGAATTCTTGGAGAACTGGCGAGGCAGTGTGTCAAAGTTAAGCCTCAAAGGAATATGTAAGAAGAGTTACTTGTGTCCTTATCTGAGTCTCCTCTGAGATGTTAGTGCATCCGATGCATTTTAAAATTTGATGGATTTCTGTGGGCCTTATCTTCTTTGTTCTGCTGGCACTTTGCCCGTCTGCTTTTCTTTGATCACTGCTTAGGATCAGTTTTGTGTGATGCTGCTAGGGCAGAAGTGCATTGGCCACCTTGCTACTCGATGATCCATGAGAGTGGTACAAGGACAATTACATGGACAAGAGTTTCTTAAGAGATACTAGATGAACAGCTTCATCATAATATATGAACTTTCAGAGCACCTTGAAATCTTCCCACTCCAGTACTGTACCCAGCCTTTCAGCAAGTAAAGTACTAGATTCATACATTGTGGTGTGATATGTTGAGCAGGGACCTTGAATGGCCTCGTAGAGGACAACAATACACTCTCCATGAATACCAAAGGTGGTTTTAGCTGAGGATGTTAGCCTGTTTGGGAGAATACTTTTAAGCTATCCACTCTTCCTTCATTCTTATGGCAGACAATGCCTTTCACCACTACACATCAGCAATGCCTGACTTTAGTCACATATTTTGGGCCTTTTGACATGCAAACCTTTTGAAAGCTTCAGAAACAAAAACTTGGGAAATTTCTAAAGTGCTGACTGCAGTCACAAGAGTACAGACAGGGGAAAGATCACTCTGTATTTACCATAGTTTCTATACACTTTCCCCAAACATCTGTTACAGGTCACTGTCAGAAGCAGGTTATTTTGTCCCAGACTTTTTAGTCTGACCCAGAATGACAGTTTTTATGTTCTGAGTAATAGCATTAATCCAACATCATGCAGACAAGTCCTATAAATCCTCTTGCCTGTTCTTCAGCAATAACATACCAGAACCCCAAGAGTGGAGACACTACAAATAAATTTTTTCTTTTGCAACAGATATATTCAAATCCATCCCAGGCTACCAGGTTTATCATCCATTCTTCTTTAAGCCTAGCCTTATTTGATGTCTTTCTCCTTCTCTGATCCAGAGAGTTTTGATGTAAGGATAGCTGGTTGAAATCTAGAACTAGAACCAAGATGGCTGTCATTCTTTCAACAGAGGAGTATCGAGAGGCTTGCATAGCATTGCAGCATGTAGTGTTCTCATTCCCATGTCATCATCATCATACCACTATTCAAGATTATGTCTTTTTTTTTTTTTTAAAAAAAAAGAAAGAAAAGAAAAACAGAGGAATATATTTTCAGTCTGACAAACACATGTGCTGAGGACAGGAAAGAGAAGACATTTTTAACCTTACAATCCTTATGAGGTATAACATGTATTTTCATATTGGAGTAAAAGTTGANCATCACAACCCCACTCAACATTATGTCTTTTTTTTTTTGATTAAAAAAAAAGAAAGAAAAGAAAAACAGAGGAATATATTTTCAGTCTGACAAACACATGTGCTGAGGACAGGAAAGAGAAGACATTTTTAACCTTACAATCCTTATGAGGTATAACATGTATTTTCATATTGGAGTAAAAGTTGAGTTTGCATCCAAGGCTTATTGATGAATCTCAGGATGTTTTGAGGTAAATGTCTTGTAGGCATAAAACTATTTTCTGTAAAATTGGTGAGGCAAAGTGGTTTAGTTCATTTCTGTCTCCTATGAATCAAACAAAATTGTTCTCTACATTTGATGTACATGCATGAACTTGAACCTAAATCCTTCCTGCATTGGTCTTTCAAAATAATTAACAGGAATAGTCTAGGTTCCACACTGTGCTGTAAAATAAGCTCTAGGCTTCTTTTATTTGGTTTTGTAGTAATTCTTTTCTATCTAATATTTTAGTCAAAAGAAGGACTAGGAAGTTTTCCACGGTTTTCTTCATGATTTGAATGAGTTTGATTGGTATATGTTCACATGCTCTTTCCTCTTTTCTCTGAGTTTCATAACCACCTACATTTAGAATTCCTTTTAAGGACATTTTTAGTGTGTTTAGTGTGTTTAGTGTGACTGAGTCTCTGCTAAATGTCCCCAACTACTGGCCTACCAACAAGAATGAGAGAGAGAGAGAGAAAGAGTCCTTCTTGTGGTAACTAACTCTCTATATAATGAGCCCCTTGCAAATTCTCCTTGCATACTTACTGACACCCCTGCAGTTACTTAAATGGGCATTATTGGTCACTGGGTCCCAAGGTCATCCAACAGAATAGAGTTGTTAAAAATAGGAATGAGGGTTCAAGGCATGGGGTCAAGAGAGATTAATTGAAAAATCTTCCACAGGCCTGACATCATCTGTGGAATGGCAGTACCCAGACACTTCCAGCTGCTGTTGGGTTCCTTGCGAATGTAAATGAATGGCTTCCTGTGTAGGCATGGAGTGATTTCCAGGCTGAATTGTTCATTATGTTTTGTTCTTTTTTTTTTCTTCTCCAGTTCATCTTCTTAAGAAATCTTCCTCTCAATGTCTGTTTGTCTTCCTTTCTGCCTTGTCCCCAACTGTAACCTTTGCACCTGTTAGACAATTTCATTTAATCCTGAGCAGAGGAAGTGGTGTTTCTTTTACTATCACAATTTGTGAAAGAGTTGCCTTAATAGACTGTGGAGAATGCCCACTGTCATCCACACTTGAAATAAGACTTCACAAAAAGTCACAGTGCATTGCAACCCTTACAGAACGAATACTGAAATTTGGAGGTGAGTGGGTGGGTGTTGCTTTTCTTTATCCTATATTAAATTAAAAATTGTTGCCTAAAAGGATCTTCAAATCTACTCCTTGTTTCATCAACTCTCATTCCTACTCTAAACCTGCAAGCTCTAGCAGATTATGACAAAAACTGGGTGTTTGAGGCTCAGTAGCTCCATAGGTCAGTAAGGATCCGGCAACAGAGAACTAACCAGAAGCTCAGTTGTGGAAAGTCTAGATGTTTTGAGAAGGATGTCTTCTACGGGGGGAGATACAGCTTGGATTCATTGATAAATGTCTGTAATGAATATACATCTGACCTAATTGCCTAGACTCTATACCAGTCAGTGGAGAGAAACAGACAAATCCAGAGAGGGATTCTCCTGACATCTGCAATTGAATTAAATGGATCATGGTCTAGAATCGACTACTTCTCATGGGTTGTGAAGGTGACCTAGATGACTATCTCAGATGTAAATGCCAATACTGTAGACGACTAAATCTGTACTGATGAATCTAATTCCCATGTTTTGTTGAAGATGTGCCAGTACTGAATTGCTTCTGAGTATTTAGGCTTTGGAAAGGCCTGAGAATATACTTACATGTCAGGAAAATCCTTTTTCCCAAAGATGGGTTTATCTGAAGAAGTAAGACAAGCAAAAGAATATATGTGTTCAACAAAGTTATCTGCCTCACCCAGTGTGACTGAAATTTCAGTAAAGAGTTGATAAGAAGACTGAAATGTCCTAAATATTGTTAGAGCACCATACTCTTAAAATTAACTGCTTGTATAGTTCAGAACATGTTGCTTTACAAGTTTGAAGTGAGAATATTTTAAATTTGAGGTTGCCTACAGAACTGGGCAGATTTTCTACCACGATGACTTGAAGAGGTACTGAATTCATTATCTCTTCCAATCAGAGAAGAGCTTTACCAGGGCAGAAGTCACTCTGCAAATGCCAAGTTCCTATCTAATTAGAGTATGGTGCTGAATCTTCCAGCCACAACTTTTATCAGTCACCTCCTCCTGCTCTGATCTTCTGTGGAGGATCACTTTTCTCCCTCTCTCATTTCTTTAAAGGAAAAATATGATTAGGCTTTGAGGGCCTAAAACCATTGCTGCCTGCACATCTTTAAAAATAATATAAATCAGTGCCAAGGGACCACTTGTATTTTGGCTGCATGAGGAAGTTTAGCAGCAAAACAAAAAGGGGAAAACTCATCAATGCATAGATTTCAAAAACTAGGATGTGGTGTCTAAAGGCTCTAAGAAAGTTTTGAAACCCATTAAAAACTTTCTTTTTCATTTTCTTTCCTTTGGCTTTTCTCTCTGGTAAATTATTTTGCCTTATCACGACTCTCATTCACACTTTTCACCAGGCCTGTAATATAACAAACAAGACCATCTCATTCTAACTACTTCTCTGGGAAACAGATATGAGGAACTTGCAGGACTTTAATTCTTCATGGAGCTCTGATTTCACAGTCATATCTTACAATCTTAGCTGTAGATAGCAGTGGTACACTAGTCAGCAATAGATGTAGGAGGGATAAGTTGTGGTTATCAGCACAGGAAGAATACCAGAGAGGTATATTGAGGATGGTAGGGAGGCAAAAGTAAGTCAGCTAGCATCATTAGGACAAGAAAGAGTTAAACAGAGGTGCATTCATTTCAGACTTGACCTCTTCAACCTTCTGCATTTTATCCATAGCTGATGTGGCTATTGAAATTCACCTGGAAGAGCTGAAAAGCTTTTCCAGGCATCTTCTTTGTAGAATCATTTGTAAACATACATTTTAAAATTTCATGCTGTTAATGATTCCCTTGATGAGCTGCTTGCTGAGGCAGCAGAGGATATTAATGAATTAGAAATATCCCTCTATACAACTCCATCCTCATCCTCAAATGTTATTATTAGCATTCATGATCAAAATCTGACCCATGATCAGGGTCTATTAGATCCGACTGTTGAACCAAGTTCTCCACTGCTGCCCTACCAACTGAATCAAAGGAATGAATGTGTTTAGCATGCACATGTCCATCTAAACATTAAAGCACTGGACGTGCTGTCTTACACGCACGTTGCAGATGCAGAAACAACAATGCTGAAAAGGTAAACAAACCTTGAAGGTCAGATAGTCAAAAATTGGAAAGACCAAGAACAATAAATGGGTTGTCTCAACTCCCTGCCTTGTGTCTTACCTACAAGACACACTGATTTGATTTAGAGAGCAAAGTTCCTCTCAGAGCTTCTCTAGGGTTGTCTTAACCATACTTCTTTAATATCTTTTCTCATGGCTTCTTCAATATCTCCCTTTCATTCTTTTTTATTCAAACACACTGACCATAAATCTATTTAACTAACATGATAATGATCAATGGAATCATTATGATGTCACTAAAATGAGCTATATATAACCAATCTAGTATATTAGTGGGAGCAGAGAAGACAAGGAGATGTGAGAAAAAAGAGGGAGGAATAGTACTTGGAGTTAAATACAAATGTTTATTAGCTACTTGTTCAGAGGCTCTAATTGAAAGATAGCTGATCCGTTCCCTTGCAGTTCTGCTGTCCCTTCACCTTCTGTTGCCGATGTATTAGAAGTTTAATTTTGGTAGCAGAACTATTCACTTCCCTCCCCTTTTTTGGTTTACACTTGAGTCCTACACCTTCTGATCTGTTTTACTGACATAGCACAATGGAGATGTTGCTAAGAGATATTAAAGTCAGGTATTATCAGCTCAGTAGCGTAATATTGCTTCCATATCACCCTCAATAGATTGTCCGCATAGTGACATGCTGCCAAAGTGAAATGAGTGAATGAATCTGGAGAAGTTCATTGTACACCGAGCACAGGAAATGAAATAAATGAAGGAGAGACAAATCCAGTGTCAAGTAGAAACAGGGACATGGGGTTTTGAAGTGTTTCCTTCCCTCTTCTGCTGGAGATTGGACTAGTGATGGTATGAGGTTGGATTTGTGTCTGAAGGGCACAGGGCAGGATTTGATTTTTTTCTGATGCAGTGGAAGTGGTCACTTTAGGAGCGTGAATTACTGAGAGAAGATTAATAGCCCTACTCCTACTGAAAAACATCTCAGGAAAGATCCTAACTTGGTTCCAAGGAAAATGACACCATGCCAAACACTAGAAGCAAATATCAAATCACCAACATTTAAAAGGTGGGATATCATTGAAAGTATTAAGCTGATATATGAGATGTAAAGGTAGCTTTATGTCATAGGTTCATTTAACAATCTGCTCATTTCTTTCCCTGATGAGACTGTGAAATTTCTTCCTGTTTGGCAAACATTTCCAAATGTTATAGAGGACTGTGCACATGGGCAAGGTCTGACTGTGTGGTGGGATCAGAATCCCAGAGAGGGGCAGTTTTGGTGAGGCACAGGCTAACCAGCTCAGCTGAGGAGTGGTTATGATAATTTTGTTGTCTCGACCTACACACTGGACAAAGGTATCCTACTGCCATGGATATCCTTAAGCAGCTCTGAAAAGATAATCTAAAATTATAAATCTGTCTTCAAGAGAAAGGAAGAAAATGGTTATACTCTGTGCTTGTCCTTCAGATTTTGAATTCTGAACTGATTTTGGATAAATTAAGCAGTGGGGGTAAAAAGGCTCGAACATGTTCTGTTCTAACATGAATTTTGGAAACTGAATGGTAAAGAAGAGAACTGTCAGTGCTTTCATCCTGTATTAGACATGAGAGAATCTAGTCATGAGCAAGTCATTGTCAAACAGGCCTCATTACGTTCATGAAGTCTGAAAGTACTTGCTGCTGTTTAAAAGCTAGGTTAAAATATTGAGGAATGAGTTTCCAACTGTCTTTTGTATCAATAAACTGAAGTACATTACAGCAAATTACCAGCATTAACCATCAACATTTTCCTAATGGGCAGAACTGTATACAACTGATTTTATGGACCTCTAGGCAGCACCTCAAGACAGGCTTTGCATATGTACTTGATTATGCATTGTAATGGACCGAGGCTGAAGGATCTCACTTCAAATCATTTCCAACCTTTCCTCTGCCTGCTTCCCTCTTCTTCACTCTCAGTACAGCTCTCAGAGATCATTAGAATAAGTTCTCCCTGTTTCAGATTGTTCTGCTCAGCCAGAATCAATGCAAACCAGTTCTATTTCCCTCTTGTTTTTGCACTCCAGTGCAAAATTTTGGGTTTGCATTTTTTTGTCTTACAGTGACCTTCTACAATCATTTTTAAATTAAGTATATTTAGGAAATAAAATGAGTTTCCTTTTAAGCAGGAGTCTCCACGTAGCTAGAGGATCCATTAGCAGTCTCACATAGATGTTTGTTCCTCTTCTGGTCAGCTAATCTTCTATTCCTACAGCAGTTCAAAGTTGTTTCTTAGAGTCAAATTTTAACTGCAAAGAGTTTTACCCAATGAGACATTTCTTAGAATTTAACATGTTTTAAAGATAGTTTAGAATAATTCTAGGATTTCTCGTATTTACTGGCCAGAAGGGGCAAGGGGCAGGGAGTGAGTGAGAAGATAAATCTACCCACATGAGAGACACTGAATGTAGCCTGTTACATTGGTCTAGGTGATAGAAAAGCCTATTATCTACTCTTCATTTAGTGAAGGATTTGAATCTGTGACTTCAGTCTTCCTAAGTGAGCCACCCAATGACAGAACCTTCATGCCTGCACCCCATTTCACTACAAGTCTTTCATTATTTATAGAAGATGAAACTCTTCTAAGTGTAAGGACTGACAGGTTAAAGTACATAGGATGTTAAAGCCTCAGGCAAAAGTTTCTGTTTTGTCTGCTATTGAGGCTTGAACTCAGGAATCTCATGTGAGTACCTTAACCGTCTGTCTAGTCAAGGTCTCTCTGACTGCCATCCATTTATTCTGGAATGAATAGAAGCAAACGAGACATCAGACACCAAATACAAAAATCCTAGAGGATTTAAAACCAAAACAATACTTGACTGATTTTAGACATTTGTGGTTTTCTTCTCTACGTTATTGTGAGGGGGTGCACGGAGCACTTGGTTGCTTTTTAATCAATCCTATTGACCATGACAGAAAATTAAAACTGCTGCTGAATTCTGTAGCAAAGACTTTAAAATACAAGAACACATCTTGCCTTACAGAATATATACTGATTTTAATAATTTCTATCTCTAGAATTGTTTTTTATTGGTGTTAAAACTACTCAAACTTTGAAAGGACTTTTTCTTAAATGGTTAAAATTCTGTTAAATTTTATGGATATTTTCCATACGGTTACAGGACAGATTTCAGGGGTTTAAACCACTCGAGTCCATGGAGACTTGCCAATAGGAGGTATTTTTGTGCTATTAGAGCTTGTCCTAGAATAAGAAGGACTTGAATCAGAGTCTTAGAGTTTGTTCATTTTTGTTGCCTGATGCATTATTGATGTAAGGTTGGGAAATAGTAAGGAAGAAGAGAGGAGTTAAATATGGATGTATCAATTGGTCGCGATCTCTTACAGCATATCTTTCTGTCTAGGACTTTCAACATCCATCACATACTTTCAAAGGGTTTCAGAGCTCTTTTCAAGGACATCTACCACTGGAAAATTAAAAAAAAAAAATACTACCACTATTCAGCACTTTTAGTAGATTTCTGGAGTCACAGTACTTCTAGGAAGTCATTGGATGAATGGAGTTATTTTTCCATCTTGAATACGATGTAAATATATCTTTTCTTGCTAACAAAACCAGTCACAATTGGTGACCTGATAGTGCCCAGAGAAGTACCTCTTTCTCCAGAGTGACAATTCTTCTAGCACTTAGGAACTTCAGAGGAGGTAGTGACTGTAAGTATCTTGCTCTTGATCCCAGTAAGGTGAGATGTCCTGGCATTGGGAAACTGACACAAAACTGATGGGAGACTGGCATTGGAAAACTGAGGAGCATTTCTGATGAAAAGAAGCAGGAGATATTCCCACACTTTACAAGGCTTGAAAAATACAAATGCAATCCAATTCTAAAAGAAAAAATTAACGTAGAAACAAATAATAATTTCAAACAAAACAAAAGAAATCCGAAGGCCCTCAAACAATTACTTCTCCAAAAAGACTTTGTTGACAAGGTGAGTTGGAGATTGTTAGACTGGATGAGGGTGGTTTGAAGAAGAATCTGCTGCCAGTTGCTGATCATCTGATGGAGATGATAGGAACATTGGCTGAGCTTCTGCCCTCATTGTGTTCATTAGCATTCACACCATTCACTGTCCACCCCCTTGTACCAAAGACGTTTTCTGAGCTTGCTAATTTTCATGAAAGCAAGTGGGGTCACTTTCCACCTTTTTTCCTCATCTCGACAAGGCTTGTCCCCTAGAGAGCTGAGAAGAAAGGCACTTTTTCTTTGTCATCTGTGCAATTATCAGCTTTGAACATGATGGCAATTTGTTGTTGTTGTTGATTTTCTTTGTTATGTAAATGTACCAGCTCATTCTCTGAGTGTTTTTTTCCCACACACAGCATAAAAAGGAATATTACACATTTAATTTCATGTTATCATTTGTTTCCCTCTGAGATTTCCTCTAGCCATTTTTTGGTCTTCTTCAGGCTAGTGGGAGCTAAGCAGTGGCATTTTGAATTCTGACTTTGTCACTTCTATTTACTTTTTATCATAAAGAGGTATTGTCAATAGGTCTTATGTGGCTCCTATAAAACCCATTTAGGAATTTAAATCTCCACTAAAACACAGAATTTATTCTTCCTTTTATGATTTATGAGTCTAGAAGCCTAAATTCTGCTTTTAATGGTCTACCCATTTATATTCAAAGCAATCAGCTTATATGCTGCACAAGCTTAAAGTTGTTAGCGCACAAGTAAAGAGAATAAAAGCAGGAGGATGTAGACAGAGGCCTAAGCAGGAAGCTCAGAATAGAATTCAAATGAAGACTTCTTTGGGGCTTTAAGATGCTGTATCTCTCTGATACTTATCTTGGTCCACCTCCTATATGCATCTTCTATTTCAATTTTTGGGAAGAAAAGCAATATTTCAAATCAAGAGGAAGGAATTTCTGGTTTTGATCACATAACAAAACCTCAGTTGGTTCACTCCTAAGTCTAAACCACTCAGGAAGACAAACACTTCTCTAGCTGAATTGTTCAGAATTTACCAGTCTATATAGCTGAATTGGAAACTAGTGAAAACAAAACTTGTTTTCAGTTCTTATCCATTTTCATCCAAGTTTAATAGTTGTAACTTCTAATTTTTTAAAAATTTAAAGTGAAAAATAACACTGGTAAGACTCATCTGTAGTAATACTTAGGATAAACAAAAGACGTTGATGAGTACTTAGATCTTTTGATTCATTGCATTTCTTTCTTATGAATTTTTAGAAAGTGGAACAGGACAAAACTTTTACCTTGCCTGGCCAATTATTAGTATTTTGTACCTATCAGTAACTGCAGATTCATGTATTTTGATTTACATATTGGGAAGGCTATTTGTTGGATGTCAGTTTAATTTGCTTTCCTTTTGACCTCGCTGGAATAAATCTGAAAGTCTTCAGAGAAATGAATGACTATGGAATCATGCTATCATAACAAAAATTAGAATGTGCATAAGACATGCAGAAAATAACCCATACCCTTAAAGGATTAAGGTATGTACTCAAATTTTTCCCACAAGCTGACTTCTTTTTTTGTGATGGCAGTCATCATTGCATGCAGAGGCAATCTCACAGATTGTACATCAAAAATGGGACCCAGACGTTATCTGTTTATTACAGAATACATTTTGCTGACGAACTCTGTTGCAAATTATTTTATGCCTGGTGAGTTTTAAAGGAGTTCTCACAGATCATTATTGAGGATCTGAGGAATGAATATGAGAGAGGATGCATCAGATCATGGACAGTTTAAAAATATCTTCTTCTATAAGCATTAGTACTGTCTATTGATGAGCACTGTAGTGTGTATAGAAAGCTTTATCCTTACTATAGATTTAGTGACATGCTATGCTGGAGTTGAAATAGGTTTCTTGGTGCAACTGTGGTGTACTCAGCTGGCATACATAATAGTCTCATCTGTCTCCTAATCTTAAATATGTAGGGTAGAAGCACGTAGTAAGCTATTCTCATTTTGAACTCTCTGTATTCCATGCACTTCTGAGAAACTATTCAAAAACTGCATATGGAACTATCATTTCTACAGTCAGGTACCCCCTGTGCTATTTACTGAAAATTGCACCATCCCATTTGTGTTTTATTCCCAGGAGTGAGCAACAAAGGCTAAGGGGAAATGAATATATTTTTTCATTCACACTCTTTAATACTGTTCTTCTAAATAGTGGGGTTTTTGACTGACTTCTTGGGAAACTGTGATAGAATTCAGAGGTTTATCTATATTTTTCCAATAAGAACTGCCAGTGCCATGAATGCAGACCACAATGGGTTTTGAGATATTCTCTTTCTTTAGACGTAGTAATTATCACTTTTGAACAAT
This sequence comes from Urocolius indicus, assembly GCA_013401255.1. NCBI lineage: Eukaryota > Metazoa > Chordata > Aves > Coliiformes > Coliidae > Urocolius > Urocolius indicus. Next base: position 86,740 of record WBNH01002005.1, read on the forward strand.
CGTGGAGGACAGGTGAGGTGCCTGAGGACTGGAGAAAGACCAATGTCACTCCAGTCTTCAAAACAGGAAAGGAGGATGCAGGAACATACACACCAATCAGCCTCACTTCCATCCC
>WBNH01002006.1:0-20303 GCA_013401255.1 Urocolius indicus
TGGTACTTGACCTTGTTGAACCTTATGCATCTGGCCTCAGGCCATCAATCCAGCAACCCCCTTGCAACCTACAAACCCTGATGGAAATGGATCAGAGGTACCCCAGACTGCAGTATACTCCTGTGGCAGCTGCAAGTGCACAGGGAAATGTGTGAACTCTCTCTCCACAGCGTCCTGGCTTTGAGAGCCCTCATCCCTATGGACCTTCAAGCTCCAAGAAAAATATTCTCAGAATTTCATCTTTATGCATTTTGTTCCCCATTCTTCAAGGAACAGTTGAGATGAGGTATTTTTTCAAGCAGTATAATATTAGGAACTATGATTAGGAAATGTTCTAGCAGGGAAAGGAGGGGCAGCAGGAGGAATGTCCTTCCTTATTATTTTGGGGGAAAGTAATTGTCACCCCTTCGGCCTGTCTGCAAAAGGGATTAATAATGTCCAGCTTCACAGCTGTCAAAGTTGTGATTAATTGAGCTTGCTGTACTGAAACCTCATCTGTTTGTCTTGTGTTGATGTGCAAATTGAAAACACAACACAATAAATCTTACCAGGCATCCTGTACCTCTCGGCTTATCAGCTGCCCTCTTCCCTCCTCTCTATTTTCGAACAGCCCAGAAGGGTCGAGCTGCTGGTCTGCAGCTGTGTTCAACCTGGAGCTGGGCAGTATCATCTCTGCCTGGGACATGGTGGGGTTAAAAGCCCCAGGGCACTGCCTGCTCTGCAGCCTTCTGGGCACTTATGCAGGACCTTCCCTTTTCTACCAAAGAAGTGTCACACTGTATAGAGTCTGAGCAAGCAGATCAGCTGGTGCTGAGCCTGCAGCCCTGGAGCCTCATCCTGTAGCTGGGCTGTGTGGGGCTGGACAGAGTTGCTCCTAAACACTGAGGGGGTACAAGGTACAGGAATTGGGTTGCAAAAAGTGTTTGGGTTTTGACAGGACTTGTACCCTCATCAGAGCCATGCAATCCTTGGGATATGTATGTGTCCACCACCCCTCCCAGGCATAGCTGCCTCCTTCTGTGCATGGCAAGGGAAAGGGTGTTGCAGGGCTCCAGGTGGATTCATAAGTGATGCATTGTATAAGTCTGTGGTGGGATTAACCTCAAGAAACTTCCAGTCAATGATTCAGCCATCCAAAATGTAGGACATGCCTGAGCATCACTGGCTGCCGCCCTGGGAGAGGAGTTAGGTCTCACAGCCCTGGTCCCATCAGCCTACAGTCTCCAGGCAAGAGTCCCAGGTGTTCCTGGAGGATCTAGTGCAATTCCCCCAAGCTGATGCAAAGCAAGGGCAGAGAAGCAGATTGAAAAATAAAAGTGTTTAGGAGCAACTCTGCCCTGCCTCACACAGCCCAGCTGCAGGATGAGGCCCCAGGGCTGCAGCCTTAGCACCAGCTGGTCTCTTTGCTCAAACTCTGGGCCATAATGTTGGTTTCAAAGCAAGACTTCTGCACTACTGAAAGAGTGTGGGGTATTTTTTGTCTGCAAGGCAGCATGCCTGCCCCTTCATGCCAAATAAATAAATTACTGTGATGGCAAGGGAGATCATTATTAATTATAGTGCGTAAAGAGTCAGAGAACCCTCCAGGGGAAGATGCTGCAGTGCACTGAGTGCAAATCACAGGCTTTTTTATCAGTGACATGACATTAAAGAGGAATTGTTATGTGGTAGTATTGTCTCAGAGAGAATCCACTGAGACCTGAGCAAGCCTAGCAGGATCTGTCCCAAGATCTAAGTCCTGCCCAGAAACAGCCCTGGGATGGATTTAGGACATCCGTGTCCTCTACCTGGCATTCCACCCCCTCCTGAATGATAACCCCAAGGCACTAAGCTAAGGAATGTTGAGACAGTGTAGGGATGTGGTCCCATTGCTTCCTCAGTAAAGATATTCCTGAACCTCACTGGAATGGGTTCCCCTTGAAACGACCCTGCTGAGCCTACAGGCAGTTGAAAGACAATATTCTAACTAAATACCCTATCCCTATGGCTTTAGCTGATGCTAACAGAATAAAAACAAGTGGAAAACTAGCAAAAATCCTCTGTTTACTGTTTCTCATTCTATAATATGTAATGTTTTCTCAGCATGTCTTCAGGAGGCAAGCAGCTGGGAGCCCAGATAGGATGAAAAGAGAGACAGAACAAGGTGTCAGGAAATAAATGGTGGAGGGGGGAGGGGAGTAAAGTGACCTCTCCCCCCAGCTACTGTATAACACCTTATGTCTACCCTAATTGGAGGAGAGACTGTCCTCACATCTATCCTTACACTGGCTGCTGTCAAGGGCACCAGAGCGGCTGGCACTGGTGACGGCTGTGGCCGAGAACAATGCATCTTCCCCCATCCCACTTTTAGCTGAAAGACAGCAGGAGAGATGGCATGGAGTAGCCAGGCTGTTTGCTGTCCCACCCTCAGGGATTGTCTCTCTACCCTTTATAATTCACTGGATTTGGAACGGTGCTTTAGGCTTCCTTTGCCATGCAGCTGGGCTGTGCCCTCCATGCAGGACCTTCCTCAATCTTCTCCAGAGCAGGACTTGTCATCAAGAGGCTGAACCAGCTCATCCAGATTAGATGTACACCTCTGCATTTCCCCTCCTCGCACAAGCTCTTATCTTTCTAGCAAAGCTGGGACCCAGCTCTGGGCAGCACTGATATTGCATCAGTGTACACATCCCCTGCCCTTCTGGTGTCCGCTGCTCTGGTGTCCCTCACCTCTCCTTTAAAGCAGGGGCACTTGGCACTCTTTCCCATCAGTTTCATGATGAGCCTGGTGGACAGGGTGAGAGCGAGCAAAATGAGTCTCTGCCCCTGAAGCGGGGTCTTTAAAGAAATTAAAATAAATCTGAGCTTCTCCAGTCCTCTCTGTAGAATGCAGGGGAGTCTCTGCTCCAGCACACCTCTTTCCTCACTGACCTCGGAATCCGCATGGTTGTTTCTCTCACTCTTCCCACTCCTTGCACCATCATCAGCTAGAAGAAGAAGAAGAAGGAAGAAACAGGAAGAAGAAGGAGGAAGAAGCCTCCTCTTCTGGCTTCTTTGTAAAAAGTGATCGTGGAGGAGCCTAATTGGTTCAGTCCCAGCAATGGGTCTGCTCAGAGCCGGGGAGTTTTGAGCAGCTTCTTACAGGAGCCGTCTTTACAGCCCCTTCCCCCTTACCAGAAACAGCTTCGTGTCAAACCATGACAGGAACCTAAGAGTTGCAGCAGGATACCTGTGTGTAGGCTGGAGGCTGGAAAGAACCAGGAAGGAGGCTGCTCTTGCAAACAAGGAGGAATGTGTTTTCTGGAGATTCCAGAGGACTTGGGGCCTCTCTGTGCCCCTGGCACCTTTAAGGAAACTCCCCCTCACATGCTGTTTGTGCTGCTCTGCCAGGGACCACGTGGCATTGAAGCCATTAGATCTATTTTCTATAGCTGAATAATTTTAATTTTCTAGTCAGTTACCTTTTAGGTCTCACTTTTTTCTTTCTTTGCGTCTTAATTGCCTTTTCCATTTATCAGTTCTCCCCTGGCATTCTCTCCCACCTCTGGTATGTCTGCTCTCCTTCCCCACCCCCTCCCTCCCTGCTGTCTGTCTCCCCCTTCCTAACTCCCCATGGCCATTGCAGTTGCCCCACAAACTGCTCTGCTGCAACCCAGAAGTGGCTGCCACCAAATGAGATGTACCAAGGAACTTTGTCCTTCTTGGTAGGAGATGTTGCCTGGGACCAGGATCAGGCCAGCCCCAGGGGTATGTGCAGGTAAACTGCACCTGCATGTATTCAAGCTGAAGGCTACTCAGGTCAGGCCTCAGCAGCCTCCCTCCTGAGATGGTACTCATGGACTTTGGAGCCATCTTTTTGCAATTTTCCAGACCCAGCCCCCTCTCTCCACAGCACTGTCGTACCCCAGCTGGAAGCGTAGGCAGCCCAGCTCCACTTTGTCTTCTTGCTTCTTGTGTTTCTTGGGAGAAACAATGCCTAAACCACATCAGAGCTGCTTCACACTTCTAGAAACAGAGATAAGCTGCTGTAAATCTCTCCACGGTGCTACAGAACGCCTGTCTCGTAGAGGCATGAAACCATGGTAAATGGCACCCTACGCACATGAGCAGGTAGCACACTGCACACCACCTTGACAGGATGTGTCTTGGGAGACAGCTGAAGCTTGTGGGGCTTGTATATAGCATACCCAGGGCTTGTATAGGGCATCAATTGGCACCAGACATTCTGTCCAAACTGAAGGAGAGCTGGGGGCTGAGTGGGCACTCAGTTCCTCCCAGGAGAGAGGGGACAGAGAGGCTTTACCTGCGTCTGTCAGGCTGGTGGTGCTTAGCACCACATTGCTTCCTCCTGCCCTGGCTTCATAGGTTTCTCCATCCCAGTGCTAGCTGGGGGCTGCTGACGCTGTATCCCAAAACCCGGGGCTTGTATATGGCATCCATGGCAGACCTTGCAACATTCAAGGAGATTATCTTGGCCTCACATCATGCCTGGGGCTCAGCTCTAGCAGACAGGTTATGCTGCATCATGCACATCTCACTCAGGCACTCAAAGCATGAGAAGCATCCTCAGGTAGGGGCCAAGCTCCAGTTTCAGTGCTTTTTCCTACACTCAATCTCCCTCCCCATGGTAATTTCCCTTCCCTTAGATCCCTCTGGCCAAAAGACAACAGGTGTGCTCGAGGGCCTCAGGCACTGCGTGGCAGCACCAGCTGAGCACTGCACAGGAGGCAGTTGTTTCATGAGATGGGTGACTTGCTTCCTTTCCTTTCTTTTGAGGAACTCCTCACAGCACAGCTTAGTTATTCTTTGCTGCAGAGGCACAAAGCAAAGGAGATCAAACCACAAGCAGCTGCGGTCCCAGAAAGCTGTCTGCCAGCAAACCTGGGTGTGGAGCAGGCTGCATCCCTGGCAAAGGGAATCAAAGGCGGCGGCTGATAAATAACACAGTGCTGAGGTCAAGGGTCCCCTTGCTCTGAGAAAAACAGAGGACAAAAGGAAATAGCAGGAATCAGATCACTCAGAAGCCCTGCTCACGCTTTACCTGGGTGCAGGGCTCCCATCTTCCCTGCAGCACGTAGTGTCTAATATTCTGCCATCCCCACTTCAATGCCCGCAGCCAGGAGGGTGAGGGATGAGGAGCCACAGGGAGATGAGTGCCCAAGGGTTTCAGCAAAGCTGAGAGGGGAGGAGACAAGGCAAGGCTGCTGCACAGAGAGGAGAAGGTGTGTTAGGAAAGTGAACACTGAAGGCAGAGTCATCAGCAACACTGGGGCCTCCTGGGGCTGGTGGGCAGAGGCAACAGGGAACTGTTGCAATTCCTGTCAGACCAGAGAAGCTGGAAAAAGCTGCTTGGGGTTTCTTTCAGAGGAAATCCTGTCCCTGAACTGCCAAGCTATCCGTGGATCTTCAGGGTCAGAGCCTGCCCCTTGCAGCCTACCATTCCAGAGCTCTGTGCGTTCCCCGCACCTATTTGTCAGAGATCTGCCATCTCTCCATTGGTAAATAAACAGGGGATTTATCTCTGCCTCACACTTTGCCTCTATCCAGGCCTTTGACATCCTCGTGCATGCAGCCTGCGAGCCAAAATGAAACACAGATCTGTGGCAATTCTCATTTGATCTGTGAAAATAACACCCAGGGTCCCTGGAGAGCCATCTGCATGCCAGGCTTTGGGCTTCCTCAGCCCTCCTGTTTGCCCAAGCAGGATTTGTGGTGGATGATTCTGCTCCTGGTTAGTTTTGCTTTCCTTGCTGATAAAGGACTGAGATGGTTGCAAGGCTTTTGTCAGGTGCCTGTGCATGCGTGTGTGTGTGTGTGTGTGTGTGTGTGTGTGTGTGTGCAGCAGTTGTGCCTGTGCACCCCACAGCAACACATGGGGTTGACATTAGCCCCCGTAGCCTTCTATGGCTGACAGGACAAGGCATCCCAGAAGCATTGCTGTTCAAACACTGGACAGGCCATCATATCTTCTTTTCCTTAAAAATAAGTGTCATTTCATACACCAACACCAGCCTCATTATTAAGCCCCTATTAAAAAAAAAAAAAAAAAGAGAGAGAGAGGAAAAAAAAAAAAGGCCAGGAGTAATGAAAAGGCGAAGCTGATAGGGAAGTGCAGCCCTCTGAAGAGGACACGTCTGATCTGAACATCAGCATTTCAGAGGCTGCTCACGAGCCCTGTTAAGCAGCAGGCATCTGAGGGATTCAGCTTGTGGGAGAGCTGATTTGTATCAGCTCCCGTCGCATGCTGGGGAGCGAGTGCTTCGCCCCATGAGCCCCTTCAGCTGGGGCTGGCAGGACAGGGCAGGATTTACAGACTTTGCACCCCCACGTCAGCCTCCTCTCCCCAGCCTAGACAGGCAATTACCCTGGTAAAACCCAGACAAGCCTGAAATGCTGCTGAAGATGCAGATAAATAACACAGCAGCAGCCTGGGGCTCTGCACAGTTGAGGTGTCACCGAGACGGTGAAAAAGATGGCAAATCATCCAGCACCCAGAGGGTAAGGTAAAGGCTGGTGTCACACAGGTGGGGCACAGAGACTCTTTGGTCCTCACATTGCTTTGAATGCAGGGGCAGGAGGGCTGGCACAACACCATGGCCAGGCCCTGAATCTGCAAACTGAGATGCAACTGGGACTCCCGGAGCCCAGCCAGCACCCTCAGTGAGCCCTGATGCCACATAGATGGGCAGCACCCCCCATACCAGGCAGGCAGTGTTAGGAGAGGGCTCCTAACTCCCTGGACAGGGCATTTGCAGGGTCCCACATGTGGCATGGGTGTCTGGATAAGGGCAGGTTTGTCTGACAGCCAGAACCATGTCTGGGAGGGTTGTGGTAGCAGTGTGATGTGCAAGGAGGAGGAGTGGTGAGGAAAACTTGCCAAGATCAATACAGGGGATAGGGATGTACTTGGGGTGCTGGGACAACAGATTGGAGCAGCATGCATGAGTACCCTCTGTACAGGAATGAGGAGATGGGTGTGATTAATGAAAGGAGATGTGAAGCCCTTTGGAGAGAGGGCTCACTTGACTCCATTTAGCTACTCTCTTGGAAAAAAATCCCTCTCTCAGCTGCTCTTTTCCCAAAACAAGCATTCAGTCTCATACTTCCCTGCCACCTTGTTCCCTTGCCCATCCCATGCAGTGGCACCATGGAATCAGGGTGGGCAAAGGCATTGCCCATCCTCCCTCCCTCTGCAGGGCCCAATCCCCAAGCACCGCTACAAAACCTGTGAAAATCCCTGCCCCCACCAGTCCCAATCACATCCCCAGCTGCACATCCCTGACACACGTGAAATGATACCACACAGTGGTATCATTTCAGGACCCTGGGCAGGACAGATTCTGATTGCTTTTATTATCAAGATAATCTACCGCTCTGATTTCAAGAGACCTCCTGCAGGTTTGTCCTAGTGTCACTGATGGAAGAGCTTAATCCGTAGGCTGTATTGCCACTCTAAGATATGCTCAGTGTTCCTGCATTCCTCCAGTGTACACACACTTGCCTAAGTGCTACAGTCACCCAGAAGCCAATATGCACAGTGCATTGCAAAGAGGAAGGAGTCAGTACAGAAAAGTCTCCCTCTTCCTCTCATCGAGCAGTGGGAAATGAACCATTTGTGCAGCCTCACTTGCAATTTCACAGGTCTTTTGTTTTCCACTGGGAAAGGATCAGCCCCAAAGCAGTCCCACTTCCATAAGTCTGTTTTCTTGGTGTATTGCCGTTTGTCCTTGGGATCCTGAACACAGGTCTCAAGGGCAGCAGGAGAAAGGTGGTGTCTCCTGCTAGGGTGACCTTTTCCCCAAACATTGCTCTGACTTCTACTACATGTCTCAAAAATGAGACACGTTGTTGGCCTGAAAGCCCTTTTCACAAGTCTTCTAGATCTTCAAGGAATAAAGCAGGGGGAAAGTCTGAACCATGAACACTGAAGCCAGGCTCCCTATCCAGGAGTCAGCCAATAAGCCCACTTCTCATCAGGGTAAACTGAGGAACACAAGGAATGCAGATAACCTGGAAAAAAAAAAAAAAAAGGAGGTGAGGATAGTTTACCCTCCATCATAAGACGTCTCTGAAAGAAACCTGGTATGTCAAAGGATGGGTTCCCTCTAAGGCAGGGTCTAATGGCCTAGGAGAAAGGTTGGAGGAATAGAAGTATTAAGAAGTGAGGGTCATTGTCCCATAGAGGGTCAAACTCTGAGGAGTCTGATGTCCATTTTCAGAAGTGGGCTGAGCCCTTTAGAAGCGAATGCCCTGCATTTTCTGATGCTTGTAAACCCTGAAAGGAAACTTTGATTTCTGGCCCATTTTATTATCTCTCTGTTCAAACACAGTGCTGCTCTTCTCCTTTTCGTCTGCAGGTGCCCTCAGCTGCAGTGCCCAGATCTGGACATGGCTCAAACAAAGCAGAATTGCAGCTTTCCATGGCTCACATCCAACATCCAACATTAATGCATCCCAGGAGGTGAGCTGCCCTTTTTGCTAAGCCATCACACTATTGACTCATGCTAAGTTAGCGATCCGTCTCAACCCCTTGATCCTTCCCTGCCATCCCACTGCCTCTCCAGGCTCTCCTGTCTATGCATTCATGCATTCACTTATCCCTCCCAAATGTGGCACCCCGTGCTCTCTGTACTAAATTTCATCTGGTTGATTCCAGACACTCTCTCTCTCTGTTCCATCCCTATCGTTTACAATTCTGAGCCAGTCCTCCAAAGTTCTTGCAGCGCCCTCATTAATACACAGCCCTGGACTTATTTAGCAGATGCTGATATAAAAATGCATACGATTATTTCCAGTTAGCAGATAAGTGTATCTCTTTAGCCAGCAGGAATGGGGCTTTTTTAGAAACGCCTTGAAAAAAAACCCTTCAATTGCTATCACTCGCACTGATAAAAATCCAGCGTAATAACGGTTGACTCTAGCACAGATACTTCAAATTTATTCTGGTAAGTATCTGCGAGCAGAGTTGGGCCCATTCTTGTCATGCACCCAGTGGTCGGTCATAAATGCCTGCAATAGATGGAACTATTTTATCCTCTCTCCCCAATGAGGGGTAACTATTCTCTCTTTCTTTCTTCATTTTCATTCCTGTTCAAGCTGTTTGCAGGAGAGCTCTCTGAAATGGAAAACAAACAAAACGAAACAGAAAAAAGAAAAAGAAAAAGAAAACAGAATTAAAAAAAAAAAAAGAGAGGGAGGGGAATTAAAAAAAGAGAACACGGTGCTCTGGAGATGTCACTTTGTAAATCACAATCAGCTGCCACTCAGAAGAATGAGGCTGGTAAAAAGAGCCGAGCTCAGTCTGGGTGCACTTGATGAGATAACCCGCGCTCTAGGACATCTCTTGCTATGTTACAGCAACTTTTAAATATATTTCTTTTAATGCAGAGCTATTCGCAGCAAACATGCCAGCAGTGCCTGGGCGATGACTCTCAGTGTTTGGTGCCCTGCCTCAAGTGTGCAGAAGAGAAGGGCAAGCTGAAGGGGGGTTTCTGCTCTGGAGGAGCCCAGCTTATCAGCAAGGTTTGCTGACATTGGATGTCTTCTGCCAGCACTCGGGTGTTTGCCGGAGATGCAGCAGCCACTCGGCTCAGGAGCTTCCTGAGCAAGATGTAATTCCTGTGTAACTATCAACCTCTTTTCTATAAAATTATCCATTTGTCTCAGCAGTCCAGGGAAGCTTTTCACATCTGTGGCAAGGATGCTGAACATGTACTGCCTGTTGCTGGAAGGACTACTTTTTAACTTCAAAATGTGGCTCCGCCTAGCTTCATCCAAGGGACTGTACTCATACCAGAAGAGAGACCTTGCCCAGCTGTGATTCATGCTTCAAATTTATGAGGAATTCCCTTACTCCCTCTCATATCCTGTTAGCTTGTCCACCCTTGTTAGAAACCACAGGTGGGGATCAGTCCATCACACTTACCTCACAGACTGGTGTTCCTGTAATTAGCAGCAGCAAAAAAGCTCTCACTGGGAAAAAGGTTAATTAGCCAGGTGGAGAGGATTCAAGAAGTAGCAGGCAGGAGCCAGTGAAACCAAAGGCAGTGAATGTCCTTGGGCATGGGGTTGTGTGTGAGGGAGGCCAGAGCCTGGCTTGGCTTCCCAGGATGCCCAGGCACATGGTCAGCACGGGCCAGAGATCTCCCTGTGCTATACTGTCCCCAGCTCATATCCTCTGCCCACACATCACCAGATAATAAGCCCAGGAACTGATGGTGGTAAAGCATGAACACCACAGCCAGAGACACAGCAGGCAAAGGCCAGGAAAACAGAGTGAGCCTTTCCACCAAGCAGTGTCAAGTAATGGCCCAGACCATGTCAGCTTCACAGCATTAACCCAGCAGGACCCAGCGAGAGCCAGGCCATTCAAGGAGCATTTACCTGTGCTTGGGTAAGGAACAGGGAGGCAGGAAGGCCAGGGCTGTAACTTTTCAAGATGCCAATTGCAAGCATCCTGCTGCCATGGCAAGTCCCTTCTAGCATGGACAAATCCACCTTGGATTCTGTTTTCTAAGCCCCACACACCAGCTAGCTCCCTTCACCTCATGCTCAGGCAGGATACCCACACTGTGCACCAGCAAGAGTCATGAATATTTTAGCACTGGAGGGTGATCCCTAATTCTGCAAGCTGGGCCAGAGGGACACTGGCAGAGCTGTCATCATTCACAAGGAGAGCAGTTGCATCCCCACACTCCTCTTCCAGTCACTGCACTGCCTTCTCCAGCCCATTTGCCTCTTTTTCTCCTTTTCTGACAGTACCCAAGTGCAAAGGGGAGGGAGGTCTCCCTCCAACACACACTCAAGATAGCTCTTTTCATTCTGCATTTAAAAGGGAAAGAAGAAAAGGCAGAGAGAACCTGTCTCTCACGTAATCTGCTGCACAAATGCCAGCTCTAAGCAATCTATAGCAAACGCTCCCGGAGGGCTGTTTTCATTTCATAATATTTATTGGGTTGCTTTATTGTCAGAATCATTACAGTTCAATGTACTGCATGGATTTTATGCCAGTTGTGCTTAGTTTGTCTTGTTTTTAGCACTCCACGTGCCTTTCTTGGGGCCGTGGTCGCACCCAAATTGGGATTGCTCCTCATACAGGGTCCTCTGCCTGACATAGAGCAAGCTATTGTCTCTCTCCAGGACTCTATTCCCTCCCAGCGCAGGATAAACCATGTTTATCGAGATAGATGTCATCTCCCAGGGCAGGGATGGTCTCTGCAGGTACAACATTTCTCAAAAATTAGTCCTGATATTGTTTGACCCACTGGATCTGAAGCAATCAGAGCAACAGAACCAAAACCATAAAGAAGCTGTGAGATGGTCTGAAGGGAACTTTGAGGGAGGGAGTGATGGGAGAAGGTGTGAATACGATTAGAGAAGAGATTACCAGCAGCAGCTGGGGTTAAACTTAACCTCTGTTGTGAGCAGGAGTCTTGGTGAGAGGGGCTAGGATGGGAGCTGGGCTAAACTAGACATTAAATGGAGTAGATGCCTCACTCCTTGGGGTGCAGATGCTCTGCAGATACTCACTGGTACAAATTCAGGGCTTGACTGCATGATGGTAACCAATGTCTAGACATGACCCAACCAAAGGAGTAAGATAGAAAACCAGACCTCACTGTACCCCCATGTTTTTCTTGTTTCTCAAGGCTCCCTGGAGATTAGGAGGTGAAGAGAAAGAGACCAAAAGTCTCCCCTGCATCGCCAGCCCTCTCCCTGGGACATCCAGACACGGAAGCCAGCACAGGTTCAACTCCATAGCAAGAGCCCTTCCTGCAGTGGGCAAGATAGTATGCTCTCTTTGCAGAGAGGGACCCTGGCACAAGAAACATCCTCATCATGCTTCATGAGCTCTCAGAGTAATAAAAGCCCTGAAACTGGAGGAGCAGTGCCTCCTGGCCATTGCAGCTCAGGAAGGGGGCTGCAAAGTTGCATGTATCCAATTCACCTGCTAGCTAGGACTCACAGAATTAGGGAAGGCCTTGGCCATGGTTGCCCCGAAATCCCAGGTGACTGAGGACATTTCAGAGGCTGTCCCTGGGGACAAAGTCTCTACTAGACGTTTCCTGAGGCTAGACTCAGCAGGGACGTTGAGAGGAGCAAAGCAGGATGAGATGCCAGGGCCTTGCCCAAGGGGGGAGCTGGAAAGAGAAGTGACTGATTGCAAAGACACAACACTATCCTTCTTGTAGCAGGTGTTTAACACTCACACTGTGCAATAACCCACACTTTGCGCTATAAAGGGAGCCCTGGCATTAACTCACAGACATCCAACAAACCCTGGGGGTTATTTGAGGTTTGTCAGGGCCTAGATGGGAGCAGGATGAGGAATCACTGCTGAGATGCCTGACCTGGTCCCTGGTACCCAGGCTCAAGTGCCCAGAGGATGCCAGGGACCCCAGGACACAGTACAGAGGAACTCCTATCCCTGCTCTGGCCACTGCAGCCAATTGTTAACTTGATGATTGCACATGTGTGGTGGGAGTTATTATGCTGGCGCTTAAATGGTTCGCTTGCGTCTCACTTTTTTCAATTACTGCCTGCACACAGCCTTCCCAATTGCCTGGCAGGCCTTGGCTCACCTGCCTGCTGAGCATAATTCGTTTTTAATGTATGGCTCTGGAAAATTTTCTCTCCCCATTCCCTCCCTCCCCACCTTTTTTTTCTTTATTAAACAAAATGATTGTTTTCCTTTTTCAAACTCACATTTGTAATTAATTCCTAAACTGGTGGCATCTCAGCAGGGTAAATGCCCTCAGGGAGGCAGATACTTAGCACCTACAATTAACCTTGTCTGCACATCCATCCCCAGAGACCACTGGGACATGTAAGGATGAACTGCTCCAAGGATGCATTCAGCCCTACCACTGCAGAAACACCTACTGGGCCTCTATAAAGCAGTTCACCTTGCCTCTAGCACAGGGCTGCTTTAGGAAAGGCTGCAAGGACTGGGGCTGTTTAGTCTGGAGAAGAGGAAACTGAGGGGAGATCTCATCAGTGTTTATCTGTGTGGTGGGTGTCAGGAGGTTGGGNAAAGGTCCCTTCCAACCCTACCATTCTATGCTTCTACGAAATCTCTACAGGCAGAGTGAGCTGTCATATCATATCTGATGGGTTCCTATAACATAGCTTCACCTTTCCTTGAGTGGCTTTTTCCTCAGTGTTTTGAAGCCAAGTTGGGTCTGGAATCTGGTTCACACCGTGCTTTCCCAGAATCAGCTGCTGCAGCAGGCTGGTGGCTCTGTCTGTAGGGGGGAAACAAGCTCTGGTGAGGACACTAATGGCCACACCGGCTGCTTTCCTCACAGCAGCAGATCCTGGCACAAGGCAAAACTTTCAGCCATGGGTACTGCTGGCTCTGCTGAAGAGACCTTTCAGCAAGGCTGAGGACAGTCACACTGGCAGCAATGCCAGAGCTGTGTCAGTAACTGAGTACAGATGGGCTTTCCAAGCCACATCTCAAAGATCCCAAGAAGGCCAGGGAAAGGTAGCAGAAGGTGCACTGAAAACAGACTCTGGGATTTGTAGCAAACTCACTAATCGCTGGCAGCAGCTCAGTTCCTCTGGGACAAAGGAATATTTACGACCATCATGTCTATACTCCGATCTGCTCCCCATGTAACAACCATCTCAACCAAGAAAAGGTGACAAGGTGAATAACTCAAGAGAGAGGTGTGCTGCTTACCAGGGATTAATATCAGGGATGTCACTGAGAAACTACCAAGCCTCCTACAGTCCACTGACTATTATCCACTACTGTTGTTTCACGTGGACACCAGGGATACAGCAAGGAGAGGTCTAAGGAGCATCAGGAAGGATTACAGAGCCTTGGGAGTGGTGGTAAGGGACTCTGAAAAAGTGCTTTCCTCAGTCCTCCTGGTCAAAAGTAAAGGGTATGAAAGGGGACAGTCAAATCTAGGAAGTCAAATGGTTATGGGACAGGTGTTCTGCTACTTAGACCATGGAACTCACTTTGAGAAACCTGTTCTGGAGGCTGATGGGATCCACCTGTCAAAGCAGCAAAGAAGCATCTTCAGTCATAGGCTTGCCAGGCTGGTAAAGAGGGCTTTAAACTAAAGTTGCCAGGTGAAGGGGACCTCAGTTCCTCTCACTCTTTCCTACTAGTTTGATGTCAGGGCCAGCAAGAGATGCTCAGAGCCTGGAGAGGGATCAGGTCAGCAGGAGACCACCCAAAGTGCAGGCCTGGTAACGAGTTCTCAGACTTTCCCCCCGCTCTGGAGTTTGGACCAGCTTTGGACCCACCTCCAGCCCAGCTGGGCCAGTCTGGTGCCTCTGCCATCACTATTGAAGGATGGGAATTTGAAGTGCATAGTAGGAGATTGAAGGGAAGGGCAAGCAGAAGTGACCACATGGACACCACAGCCAGGAAAACACAGAAGGAGCGATGCTGGACCAGAGACACCCTTGCAGCCCACTATGAGATATAGAGATCCCATGACAGAGAGGGTGAGAGTTGAAGACTCTCTCTGTCAGAGGGAGTGAGCAGTTTAGATCCCAACCCGGAGAAGATGAACTGGGGTTGCAGCAGCCTGTGGGAGCGGCCCCTGCAGGGCTGCCTGACGTGAGGGAAACCCCGAGCTGCAGCAAGGGATGGCTGGCAAGGGGCACTTCTCCTCAGGAGTGAGATAAGCAGCAAGAGACATCAGCAAAGGGTTGACTGTACCCCCATTCCCTGCCCCTGGCACTGCTTATGGGGGGAGGAGGTAATGACACTGGCCTCAGGGAAGAGAGAAGGGGTGGGGAAAAGGGGATCTTAAGGGGCTGCTTGCACTTCCATCATTTGCCCTACTCTGTATTGGTTTTTTTCTGTTGGATATTCCTATTTGTTATGGTTTTGTTTGAGGCAAACTAAACAGTTCATTACAGATGGACTTTGCCGCTGCTGCTTCTCAGGGGGAGGCGTCCTCACGCTTCCCACTGTGGGGTCTCTCCCCATGGGAGACAGTCCCTCATGAACTTCTCCAGCGTGGGTCCTTCCCATAGGCTACAGTTCCTCATGAACTGCTCCGGCATGGGGCCTGCCACGGGGGCAGCTCCTCACACCCTGCCCCATCTGCTGGGAGAACAGTCCTTCAGGGACAGACTGCTACAGCTTGGGTCCCTCATGGGATCACAAGTCCTGACAGCAAACCTGCTCTGGTGTGGGCTCCTCTCCCCACCAGCTCCCAGGTCCTGCCAGGAACTTGCTCCAGGTTGAGCTTCCCACAGAGTCACAGCCTCCTTCAAGACATCCACCTGCTCCAGCGTGGGCTCCTCCACAGGCTACGAGTGAATCTCTGCTCCTCATGGTCCTTCATAGACTGCAGGGGCACAGCTGCCTCACCATGGGCTGCACCACAGGGCTCAGGGGTATTTTCCTTACAAGGCCTAGGTGCCTCTTTCCCCTACTTCTCCGTTGACTTTGATGTCCATGGAGATGTTGTTCTCACATTCTCATTCCCTTCTGCTGCCGCTGCAGTTTTGCAACTGTGCAGTAATTTCTTCCTCTTCTCCAGTACATTATTCACAGAGGCATTACCGCAGTCACTAATTGGCCAGGTCTTGGTCAGCTGCAGGCCCATCTTAGAATTGACTGGCACTAGCGCTGTCAGCTACAGGGGAAGCTTCTGGTAGCTATTAAAAGAAGTCACACCTGTAGCCCTCGTACTACCAAAATCTGACCCAGGCAAAACTAGAACAGAAAGCTAAAGCCTTAATAAAATTAAATCTGACCAGGGACATCAAGGGCAGCAAGAAAGGCTTCTACAGGTACTTCAGACTAGGGAAAATGCGGGCCCTCTCTGAAAGAAAATAGGAGACTTGATCACTCGGGACATGGAAAACAATTTTTTTGCCTCAGTCTTTACTGGCAAGTGCTCCAGCCACACAACCCAAGTTGGAGAAGACAAAGAGGGGGACTGGGAGGATGAAGAACTGTCCAGAGTGGAAAATCAGGTTTGAGACCATCTAAGGAGCAGGAAGACACACGGGTCCATTGGACCTAATGAGATACATCCGAAGATCCTGAGGCAGCTGGCACATAGAATGGCGAAGCCACTATCCATCGTATTAGGGAACATGGCTCAGTATATTTCTCATTGACTGGAAAAGTGGAAAAAGGAAGACCTAGGAAACTACACACCAAGCAGTGTCACCTCTGTGCTCAGAAAGATCGTGGAGCAGATCCTCCTGGAAATTATGCTAAAGGCACATGGACAATAAGACAATTGGTGGCAGCCAACATGACTTCACTGAGGGCAAATCATGCCTGACAAATTTGGTGGCCTTCTACAAGGAGGTTACAGTGCTGGTGGATGAGGGGAGAGTAACTGAGGTCATCTTCCAGATTTGTGCAAAGCCTTTGACACTGTTCCACACAACATCCATATCTCTAAGTTGAAGATACACAGGTCTGATGGATGGAACACTCGGTGTATTAGGAACTGGCCGGAAGGTGATCAGAGGGCTGATGATCAGAGGGCTGGAGCACCTCACCTATGAGAATAGGCTGAGAAAAGAGAAGGCTCTGGGGACACCTTTTAGAACCTTCCAGTACCTGAAAGGGCTGACAAGAAAGCTGGAAAGAGACGTCTTACAGAGGCATGTAATGAGAGGACAAGGGGTGATGACTGTAAACTGAAAGAGAGTAGATTTACGTTAGATGTAAAGAAATTCCTCTCCATGGGAGTAGTGAGGCACTGCAGAGGTTGCCCAGAGAGGCTGTGGCTGCCTCATCCCTGGAAGTGTTCAAGGCCAGGTTGGATGGGGCCTTGAGCAACCTGGGCTAATCGAAGGTGTCTCTGACCATGGCAGAAGGGTTGAACTAGGTGATTTTTAAGGTCCTTTCCAACCCAAACCATGCTGTGATTCTATACTGGTGATTGTGTGGGTGGTATTTACAGTCATTTCTCTGTCCTGAAGGGGCTAAAGTCTCCTCTGGAAAACTAGAGCTCTTCCTTAAGGAAGGCAGGCAATCTGCCTCAGCATCCCACCAAGATTTCATTAAGCAGGGTGAGGGATGACATGACATAGGCAGCCCCACACTCCGAGGTCTCCAGGTGATACTCACAGATGGACACTACAGAAGAGCCCTTCACGCCTCTACCTATTTAAGCAGGCAGAGTTCAGAAGCATCTATATCACATTGGAAACTGCTTCTAATCCCTCTGTACCTCTGCTCCCCACCAGCACCTCTGTCCCCACCTTGGGGAGCTGTGATGATAAAGATGTTCTGCTCGCAGCCAGGACAAGTGTTCAAGCTCCAGCAGGACTGGAAGGCTGATTTATACAGAATTTGCTCCACTGCTGTGCACACTAGCCAAGACACAGCAGGACCACGCTGACCTTCCTCCTCAAACTCACCAACACCCTTCAATTTTCAGAGGATGCAGTAACCAGGGACCCCCAAAACGCCCTCACATAACTTCCCAGAGGAGGAGGAAAAATATCCAACAAAACTTCCCTTTTAAAAAGCAAGTCAAGGAGGCAAACAGCTGCTCCTAATGACCCAATCCATCAAGCTAACACTGGCCCCGTCACTTGCCTCCTAAAAGCTCCTGATCATCAATGATTATCAAAGCTGGCCGTGTGCATTTTGATCAGGCACAATCAAAGCTGAGTGCAGCTGAAAGAGCCATAAAAGCCTTTGCAGAGCAATTGGTATGGAGCCCTGGCTGGGGGTCAGACTGCAAGTTGGCTGGCCAAGGGCTGAGTTCCTGCCCTTGCCAGCCTGCAAACAAACAGCCTGCTTTGGAGCTGAATGTAAAGGAGGAGAACCACTGTGGATATCTGTGCGGATACTTTAGCAAAAAGCAATAAAAAGGTCTTGGGAGATGACCTTGCGCAGGAGGCTCCCCTGGGATGTGACTGCAGGAAGGGATAAAATGCATCACAGATGATGGATCTGACCGCACATCACACACACAAACAAGGGCAGGTGAGGCTCAGGCATTCCGTCTCATAGCTCATCACCACACTGAAGGTAGCCCCCTTTTTGCCTGGCCTAAACTGTGGCATTTTGCTTTCAGTTTTCTTCTTCTAGTGAAAACATTTCAGTTTTCAATCAGAAAGATTTTACTGGAGAAACATGAGGCCAACTTTCAATCTAAACTTGCTGGCATTTTTTGTGAGGGCTAAAGCTGATACACATGTAAGGAGACTCCCCAGGGCAGTCACTGAGAAAACATTCAAGTCCCTCTCAATTGCAGTTGCTGATAGGTCAGAATGGGCTGAAAAACAGTCCATGTAACACGGCCTGCTTCGGCTGCTGGATTATTTGAAGCTAATGAGTTAATTTATGCCATGCTCAAAGCCCTATCTGTAAAGCCAAGTTAATGCAAAGAATAAAAGTCACTTGGAAGAGGATGTATGCAGCTGCAGCTCAGTAGAAGTCCTGGCAAATAGTGGGACAGAATGAGTGTAGCCCTGTCTGGGCACCTATTTAGTGGAAATGCAAATAACACCATAGTAGCTAGCAATTCATAAAGAGATGACTATCAGGCAATTAAGTGGTTAGAGGTGTACTAGTGGAAACGAGATCTATGTGGTGATTATGAACTGTGAGCTGGGATGAGTGGCTCCAAGAGCTGGGTGTCTGGTTGCAGTGATGAGACACACAGGCACAGTTGCTGCTTGATGCGCTATTTAATATACCTGGCTTTCTGCCCCTAGTTCTGTGTGCCAGGCTAGCCCCTCTTCTGATAGACAGCTCAGATTTGAAATTTTGAAGTTTGAAACCTGTTGTGGGGCCAGAACAGGCTGAAACCATGGGGAAAAATTGACAAAGATTTTCTTTTCCTTACAGAGGGCTCTTTGCATTTCAGGAGGTGTTTGGTGCAGCTCAGAGGTCTGACTTTCAGCATTTCATCTCATCTCATTAGAGTTTCCAGTTGTGCTAAAGACTGTCCTGTCATTTCGTGATTGCTGCATTTTGTGATTCAGATGTGCTGCAGTGCTGAGTCCTGGGAGATGAGCACAGCTGAAACAGGCAGGCAGAAGGGAAATGCCAGCAGGATTCAAGCTTTTCACACATTTCCAGCACACAGACACGCGATGCCGTGTCAGATCAGAGCACTGCAGCTTTGGCTCTCAGTTTCCCCCCTGCCCCATGACAGGGTCTGGTCAAGAACTGTCCTCCCTGCAAGGAGAGATGGCAAAAGTTGCCCAAGGTCATGGAAGGAGCCAACAGGGAGACTGTTTGTTTCAATAATATTAGTACATACTTCAGTTAATGACATTGTGCATACCTCCAGGAGGTTGTGAGTGTCCTGAGTGAGGAAAAAAAAAGGTTGTTAGCACTGGGGTGGGTAGGTCAACACATCATACTCAGGGCTGTCACATCGTCTTGACAGTGCCAGGCTCCCTGCCTTTGGGCTGATCTGGGTGATGGAGACACAGAGTGCCTGCAGGGTTAGCAATACCCACAATTAGCAGTTAATGCATTTGACTCCCTGGGCTTGATTGTTTCAGTGTGATTAACAGGACCAGTAGGATGCCACTGCAGACACAACATCACCTGCTCCCTGCCTGCTCTGAGCAATGGGTACCAAGGCAGGGTTAATGGGTCTGCCTCCTCTGTGCTGTGCATTTCAGGCACATGTTGCTTTGTGGAAGTCATGCTGGGAGTGATCTTGAGCAGTCAGAAACCTGTGCTCCTGCCTCAAGCTGAGCCCAGCACTGCCTCGCCAGGCACAGGGCTAACTGCTTCTTTAAAAGAGCTGAGGAGGTCTCCTACCTCCTCCCAGCAACTGATTCCAGTACTAGGCAGCTTGTGTCATTGTAAAACATCCCCTGATGTATTATCTAAACCTTTCCCCAAAAAATATCTGCCAGTGGGGCTTTTTTTCTTCTGGGCACTGTGGCGGTCAGCAATGCTTATGCAGACCTCTTTGCAGCTCCCTTTTATGTGAATTGAGATTTTTCTTGTCTTCCCCCTACCTCCTCCTATTCTGGATTAAGGTGTCTTCATTTCTGCAAGTCTTGCTCAAGGAATGAACCCCCAAAGTCGCCTTCTTCAAGGAGCAGGAAATGTGGCAAGAGGGCACTTAGAGGAGCATTTCCAGCAGATGACACCTCACTGTCTGCAGCTGTTCCCAACGTGGTGGTGCAGAGCAGAGGAGATACCAGGACACCTGAGAGGGGTGTCTTAAGTTTTGGCATCTTCTCCTGGGCAGTAAAATGCTCACAGCTCAGACACTGATCCAGAGCCATCCTGAAATATTAGTACTGTCATTAATGTGATTAGAGCTCTAACAAAGTGAGATGAAATGAAATGCATAGACCTGGTCAGCATGTCCAGGCACCTAGTGATATGTAAAGAGCTTTAA
>WBNH01002007.1:0-14732 GCA_013401255.1 Urocolius indicus
TCTATGATTCTGTGATTCTGCCATCTGTACAACTCCAGCCACGACAGGTGAGTTCAGCTCCTCCTGAAATATGTAAGGTATCTAAAAGTAAATAAAAACACCATGTTCCAGGGCAAATCTAGTTTCTTGGGATCTACTGCAGGGATATACTTTATGAAGGAGAAGTGGGCTGATTGGAGCTGAACTCCCCCCACCTCCGAGGCCTGCCTCATGGCACGGTGTGCTGAGTTCTGCCCCTTCAGGCATGTGCACAAGGGGAGCTGACTCCTGCAGCAGAAACCCTGTGGCTGAGCTCGCATTTTCAGAGGAAGATCTGGCTTCTGCCGTGCCAAATGCTGGGTTTTGACAAGCCAGGTGACATCCTTTTGGTATGCTTGCCTCTGCGTAAACCTTCTGGTTATAATCTGGGGGAAGTGTAGAGATCACACCTTAACTATGAAAACAGTTCTGTTCTCATGTCAGAGGCTCCAGCAAAGCAGCATGTAGGAGAGCTCCTTGCCTTCAAGAGGCACTGGTTTCTATCAAAAAAAAAAAAAAAAAAAAGGAAAAAAAGGTAAGCAAGCCACAGTTTTACTTCTGTTATTGCTTATGCCGCTTGATCTGATGCCAAGGAGGGGGGCTGATGAATTTCCAAACACCCTTTCTGGGTAATTTCCCTTCCTCTTCTCACATCCTCAAGAAAAGTCTGGTTTTCGAAACTGCTGTATCTAGGGGTTTTCTTTCTCTACTTTTTCCTCTTTTTTTTTACATCAGGCTTATGCAAAAAGACTAAAGAACATGACTGTATTCTTATGAGATAATTCAACTAATGAAAGTGTAATTGTATTTGAGGGAACTGTATGCCATTGTGGTGCATTACTTTTGTACCTCACAGACTGTGTTATTAAAAGATTGCAGCTAATACAATCAGCTGCAAGTGATATGAGTGGATGCCAACTGGATTCAGAGTACTTAATCAGATTACTTTGGCTTTGGAATCTCTTCATTGGTTAGTTATAAAATTTCCTATTAATTTTAGGACATTCCTGCTCACTCTTGAGGGCTCTAACAGCATTAGCTTGAAGATTCAGAAATTATTTGTGAAGGAAGAGACATTTCATGTTCTTGTTCTTACTCTGTTTTCTTCTATTAATTTTCTTCTGAAGTTTCAGCTTGCATAACGTTGGAATGGTTGTTGAATGCCTTTCAAAAGCAAGAGGGAGCAAATTGTTTTAAAGGCTATTGTCCACATATTTGAAATCACCCGCCTTCACAGATTTGAAAGGTTTGACTCCATTTGCAGGCCTTTGCACAGCTTTTAAATTTTCAAGTTTCTTGTTTGAACAACGCAGGTGCAAAAAGCTGTAAAATACTACTTATGAATTCAGTCTTTCCCTCCCCAATGATTTGCTGGTGGAAGAAAGCAGCTACTGGGTGGATAACACTTGGGTAGAATTAAAAAAGCAACTACTAATTCTGGGTACCACAAGCAGAAAGAGGTATAAATGACTGATACTTAAGACAAGCCAAATGTAGTCCACATTTCTAGAAAGAAGTGCCCACCTGAAAGGACATCAGATAATACAGTACTTTGCCTAGCCAGGTGATTATGATTCAAACAGTAGATGTATTCAAAGCAAGACTAGAAAAAATTCTCCCAAGGTATGGGTATAGGTAGCATGGCAGTGCAGGGGGAAGGAGAGGGCCTGGGAGCCCTGGCCTGTTGCCTGGTGACCTGCTTCCCTTCCTCCCCCTTCTCCATCACCCTCAGCCTCTCTTGTTTCTGGGGAGACATGAGCAGGAGGCTGACATGGCACGGGCAGTAGATCCCACTGCATTTCACAGGAAGGAGCTAGGGCCAAGATAATTACCTAATAAAAGCAAAATCAGTGATGTTTTGGACATGAAACAGAGGAATGCACCAAATAAAGACAGCCAGGGTCCTATTCCCAAAGGTTTAAGCTTTGTCTGAGCCCGTTTGCTTGCTTCGTATTGAGTAGTGGTGTATCTAATGCCCGTGTTGGTGCTAGTCCTGCCTGAAGTTTTTTTTTTAGCTTCTCATTGCAGAGAAAAAGGAACTTCTGCTATGTTTAAAGAGCAGGGGTGGGAAGAAAACCCCACTGACAGCATATGTCTCACGACAGCACTAGCACATTCATTGTGAAAGTGATGGGCAGCTAATGATGTCAGTGCAGGAAAAAACCCAAACCACGTTTGTTTGTTTTTTCTCTGAAAAGCTCTGGCCTGAGAAAGGGCTGCAGAAACAATCACAGCCTGGGAAATCAGGGCAGTATTTAAAAAAAGGCGGGGGGGGGGGGAAAGGAGGATGTATAAGTAGAGCCAACTGGATGTGAAATCAATCTGGCATTTCAAAATAACAAAAATATTTCTTTCCCATTCATTTAGTCTGGCATGTAACATCAGCGCTGCTGCCACATCCACATTCGGAGTTAGCATGCCAGAAACGAGGCACCAGCAGAGACCCACTTGTCTCTCAGCCCTCTAGAACAGGACACTATTGTGGAACGGATGGGAAGGATGCCTCAAGCAGCAAGTACCCAAGCAAAAGCACTCCCTGGGTCCAGGGCAGCACATGAAGAGGAATCCTCAGAAAAATAAAATATATCTTTTTCAGTTTTCAGGAGCAGTGGCTGAAAAAGGGAGGGGGAGCTGCAGCTGAGATTAAAGGTGCCTGATAGCAACAGCACAACCTTTTCTATGTAAAGTCTTTCGTTATTTGAGTTGGGCCTCATTCAATCTAATCTCCATTTAG
The DNA here is from genome assembly GCA_013401255.1 of Urocolius indicus. Lineage (NCBI taxonomy): Eukaryota > Metazoa > Chordata > Aves > Coliiformes > Coliidae > Urocolius > Urocolius indicus. The sequence goes on from WBNH01002007.1 coordinate 2,753, forward strand.
AAGAGAGCATAGTAAATTTGAGCTTCCCATGCACATAAGATGAGAAAAATCTTTCTAAAACGCATGGCACAGCCATAAGTCAGTCTCTGTTGAGTGGTCTGAGCATCCCACTTTGCAACAGGAGGAATGAACTTCAGTCTTCATTAGCCTGACCCTCGTTTCTAGCCACCTCTCTCTTCTGGAGTTACACTACTACCATTGCTGTCAATGAGGAAAAGTAACTTTTACTTCTCTGTGCTGTGGACACACATACCTGCCCCTTTTTCTTCATCCAAAGCTGGGAGTCATTTTAATGAAGGACCAAGCAAACCCCAGACCTGGAAGTGTTGAAGAGGGAGATATGTTTCACAGTTTGTTTTGATGCTTGCTGAGAGGCCACTCTGTGACTAAGATGAGCCAGAGATGCTGGAGAGTCTGAATAGCACACTTAGGGGACCATGTCAGCACAGAGGTGCAGGTAGCTCCCGTGCTGGGGCAGATGACACAGAGCTATCGAGGAGGAGGTGGCACCTTCTCACCCAGGGGAAGAGCTGTATGTTTGGCTGCTGGGTCAGCCCTCTCTGCCACTGGTCCAAGTTTGATGCAACTTTTCCTAAAGCAAAATACAGCAAAGGCAGGGTGTCACTTTAATGAACTGGATAGATGTTGCAAGGGAAGGTTCCAGACCTACTTGGACAACTGAGAGAGTGGCACTGGGGAGGAAAAGGGACCAAAACCAACTTGATAAATGCAAAAGAGGTCTCCATGGGTTGATATAAAGAGGAAGCTGCTGTAAATCAAGCTGAGTCAGACCCTGTAAGAACAGCAAACATCTGTCCTTTCCATAGCAAAACCAGAAGGCAGATAAGAGGTGAGTAAGGAGGCAGTAAAGGAAGAAGCAAGTACAGGAGATGTTCAGAGAGTGCATCAAGCTAAAAAACCACCATAATTCAGTTTTCTACAACCAGATGTTAAATACTTGGGCTAAAACCAGGGAAGCTGTTAGGAATCAGGGCATGGAAATTCAATTTTAACCACAACATGGGTAAAAGCAAAGCAGGGTGGTCAATGTACCTTACCACATAGATATCTCCATCCCAGGACCGCTAAAAACTCCTTCATCAGATTGCATGAAATCATTAACCCAATAGTAACTACTTTTTCTGTGAATGTACACAGTCAGAGGTGCCAAGCTGGATTTAGAAAATGGGAGATTATTCCTATCCAGTTGACCATGGTGGTCTTGATGTGGGAAAGGGCTAGAACAAAATTTGAAGGACAAATAAAAACGAAAAGGCTGTTTGGGAGGAGAGGGAAGAGGAAGAGGGCAATATTACCTATGAAATTCAGACTAGATTTAGCAGGAGTAGCTCAAGCCAGCCTAGTCTGATAGGCAACCAATAGACAAGGTAGGTAATGGAAGGTAATTGAATTTCTAGGCACGAGACATGAAGTAGATTAAATACAGATGAATTTCAACAGATGATTTTGATACAGAGATACCTGAAAAATTATCAGGGATGCTAACGAAGATGGACATTAGTGTAAGAATGATAAGATGAGTAAAGATTTGATTCATAGTGAGAAATAGCTTTTGTGCTTTGGAGCATCAAGTCAGAGGATCCTGCCAGTAACATTTCTCGGGTTTGCTTTTCTTAAATACTTATATGACTGGTTGGCATAGACAAATGGGAGCATACTGATCAATCCTGCTTTAATGTGCTGTCTCTGCCAGGTAGGATCGGGGCAGTTTTGGGGAAGAACTCATTGAGTTTGGGAAGCAGGTTAATATATACAAGATGAGTTGAGGTAACACAGAACTGGAAAGTGATGCACAAATGAAACGTTGTGCTGCACTCTGGGAAATGTGTCCATTGAAATTCATCTGGCCTGGAGAGACCTGAGCACTGGACTCGACTAATGATGACTAAGGAAGTGGCCGTGTGAGGTGGCTGCAAAAAATGCAAAGCAGCCACAATAGGCACAAAAGCTAGTACAGAGGAAGGATATACTGAGCCCTAATGAAGGTGCTGGCAAGGCCTGACCTATGCAACTCAAATTACTCACTTTCAAGAGAGAGCAATTTTACCAAAATCAAGGTCAGATAAGGATATAAAACTGTGCTGAGGGGTAAAATAATGACCTAGCTGATCAAAGGTGAATAAAAATCTTGCTTTCCTTAGCAAAACTGAGGCTTGGAGGAGCTATGGTTGCTGTATGATGAAATAATGCAGGTAACTCCAAAGGAGGAATACAAACTGTTTAAGCTGGGGAGATGGTCTACTCAAAAGCAAATGGATATGAACCGCCTGCTATTAGCTACTTGTGGAGACTAGAGGGTATCTTTGGCTTGAGAGCACTGAGTCTCTGACACAGCCTTCAGACAGAGGCAAATGCCCAGCTGGCACGAAGACGATGTTTGAGGAGGGTGAGAAAAAGCTGTAAGCAAGGGGGCAATAATTGAAGTTATACAAATTTAATTCCCACCCTGTCTTCCTCTGTTTGAGTAGCCAGTAATCCCGTGATGAGCCTCACAGCAGACTCTGTTTGCTCTGCACTGTATCAATGTTTATCTCATTCGCAGCAGAAAAAGCAAACTCAGGAAATGGGAATTTGACTCTGAGGAGAAATGCCGCGGTGCCCTCGCTCATGAGCCCTGAAGGGCAGATCTGCCTTGGAGTCTCAGCAGACTATTCTTCAGCCATCTTCCATTCATCGTTGGGAACGAGAGCTAAATAACTACTGGCCTGTTTCATAACAGAGAGACTAGCCTCTCTAAGAGGTAGGACATTTCCTTTCTTTGCTTGAAACATCATGAACTTTCAGACTTGGCAAGGCTCTTTTGAGTTCGATCTAATAATAAACCCGAACCTTCCATCGCACAAAAGCAATGAGTCTGAACTTGCCTGAACTTGCCTCAGGCAGCTGAGATCCAAAGCTCTGTCAATCCCTCAAAAGCCATTCTCTTCTTTGCAAGGACAGGATGTTGTTGTAACAGGGCATCCTTGCTGTTTGCTCAGGCTCCTTTCCTCGTGATGAAACCCCTCTATAGCGACCCTGGAGGTCCTCCTTCAACTCCGGTTTTGTGCATACAATGTGCTGCCCAACTAATCCCCGCTCTTTTCTATGAGTGATTTATGGAGACTCGAAGGACATTGAAGCTCAGCACATTCTCTCTTTTCCAAATGTTGGTGCAACGAGAGCGGTACTTTTCCTGCCAGTGGGAACCTGAAAGACCTGATGGGCTTTTCTGGCAGGACTCGATGTCAGTGAAAGGGATGCCAAGCCGCCCGCGGAGTGAGAGGAAGTATAAATGTGCGTTTGCTTTGACTTCCACTAGGAACCATGGGAAAAATATTTTGACTTGATTTTCCAGTTCAGTTTTTCATTAGCACAATACGAGCTCTCGGCCAGTGATCAGAAATGCCCTCGCTTAATTTGCATCAGTCCCCGCTCAGTTATTAAGCACAACTGACATTAGAAGAGCAAGAAAGCAATCACTGCATTGAAGAGCAAGTCATATACTTGTTCGCTCATCATTTTTTCCCCCTGCTATATTCATTCTTGTTTTTAACAAAACAGAATTGTCTTATGTCGTCATGAAGTATTTATTCTGGGAGGGAAGAAGACAGCCTGTGATGTTTGTTCTAGGCATCTAAATTTAAGAGACTAACGTAAGCACATAATCTCCCTAGGCTACCTATAAAAACCAGTGGAGAGGGAAGGGCTCTTCTAGTGAGCAGTTCAAAGGATCTTGCTTAAGCGAGCAATATTTTATTACCATGCCATGCAATATAATAGGTGTTTAGGGCAATATAACAGATGTTTAGGGTTATATTTTATTTTATCTTCTTGCATGCTCTTGCTCTCCAGCATGATATGAAAAGCACAAGAAGTTCTCTGTATATCTGGATTTATTACCCATCATCTTCCCGTATTTCATTATGCCAATCACAAAATCACTAGAGAACAAGGGAATAAAATAGGTGGCTTCCTCCCCGCTGTGTAAAAACAAATAGCTCTCTCCGATGTTGAGTTTGAAGCTCAGCAATTTTTACCTATGCAGGAGTGGAGTTTGCTGGTGGAAACCCATCTCTTATAATTGGAGCTGGAAAATGAATTTGGACTCATATGGGCCTGATTCAGATCTCATGGAATCTAGGAAGCCCATGATTTAGGAACTGTTACATTAAATTATTCCCAAATCCATTTTGCCCATCATCCTATTTGCAGCACGGACACCAGCTTTAGGTGAATGCTGAGATGGATTTGCAATAGGTAGGCTGTGACGTTTAGTCACAGAAGGAAGCTAGGTGAAGTCAGATCTGACACCTGAATGTTAGTTTCCCCTCTATACGGTATCTTAGCATTAACTATTAAAAATGCAGGTTTTCTTGCTGCTGTAGCTACAGTATCAGGCCTTTAGAGAAGCAGTGTTCTTTTAAGAAAATCAAGGGGAAAAGGTCTAGGTGAAATTACTGAGACTGCTCAGAGAGCAGTTACCAGCTGAACACTGTCAAACTGGAAAGATTTATTGAGCTAGACCCCTAGGGATACAGCCTGGGTTCAGGCCTATTCAGTATTTTCATTAATATTTGGATGAAGGAGTAGAGAGTCCCTTTGTTAGAGTTTCAGCTGAGAGCAAGAGACACTAGGGAGGAGAGGATTAGCACTCAGAGATCTCAGTAATTAGAGGAATGGCCTGGAAATAAACAGGATGCAATTTAGCAAAGACAAGAGCAAATCTGCACCTACATTGAAATAATCAGCTCCACAGGCACACTGTGGGAGAGAGCAGCCAGGCAGCAGCTCTACCAGAAAGAAACTGGAGGTTTTGATAGAGTAGTTACTCAGTCATGGAAGGAAGAAGTGTTGGGCTGGGTTGGACAGACGATGATGCTGCATCTTAGGCAGTGAGGGATAAGCCTTTCAGCTGGATCGCTGGGACTGCTTTCCAGAATTACACCTCGGGAAAGCTGTGGCCGTTAGTCCCTAGGAGACCAAGGCTGCGGGCAGCCTGCAAATCAGCAACTATGAGGAGGGAGAAAGCGCTTGCATTTAGCCTGGGGAAGGCAAGGCTGAAAGGAGACACAATAACAATCTTCAAGTGCAGTTAGTCTGCCAAAAAGAGGAAGGTGGTGAACTATTCTGTGTCCAGAAATTATCCTCTGCGGTTTAACCACGATTTTCTGTGGTTAGGAAAAAAAAAAAAAAAGAGAGGGAGAGAGAAATTGAGATGGTAGATAAGTTGACTTTACTGCTTTACTTATGAAGTGCCTTGGGGCATAAAGCACATGATCAAACATGTCGAGTTACTGCAGCTTAATGAGTTATTGCCTGTTGGCTGAACCATACTAATTAACCATGTGCGTGCTCTCAGCCTGCCTCAATTGCCAGATGAAATGGTCTCGCTTAAACACTTGTGTTTCACTTTGCAGAGGAGGCAGACTGAAAGTTTGTCAGTGACTACAGCTCAGCTGATGGAGGTTGACTTCTAAGGGACTGGATTTTTGTCCTTAATGCACAACGGTAATGCTGGAATTTTTATACCTGGGAATGATAAAAGGTGTTTGACAAAGGAGGAAAAACAGAAAAACAGACCCATATATATAAAGTGCGTTAATTTACAGGCTTATGCCAATAGGAAACCAGCTCCGTTCAAGTTTATTGGAAATGTAGTGACACTGAGGGTGTTTTAGTGTTTTCCAGTAAATTATTCATTTTTACTTATATCCTCATGCTCCCTTCCAATTTCTTCCAATTGTTGCTCTTAGTCATCAATAATGACTGTTGTAGTTTCTCATTTGGTTGAGCTGCCTTCTTCCCTTTAAATGTGTTGAATTGTAGCTGTTAGAGTAGAGCCTTCCTGGTGCTGGTAAGTGTGGAGTATATAGTGTTCCAGGTTTCTTCTGATGCCTTCCTCTCTTCCTTCCTTCTCTTTCCCTCTAAATGCTTGATTTTCCACTGTTACCACCAGTTTGAATGTTCCTATGTCAACCTTCTTCTGCAGGAGGGTTGGACTAGATGATCTCTAAAGATCTCTTCCAACCCCTACCATTCTATGATTCTATGAACATTTGGATGTTGCAATCTTAGGGAAGTCTTTCATTTATATCAGTATTTCTGTCTGGATCTTGTACCTTGTCTGTTTTAAAGCAACTTATTCTTTTGCTTATAGCATGCCATTTAGGAACGCAGTAGACTTGGCAAATTTGCTTAGCAGACATGCTTGAGAAGTGCCATATGACATGAAAGCAGACGCTTCTGCTTTGTTAACTTGTTATTTTTTTATAGAATCATATAAAATAGCCTGGAGAGGACCTCAGGAAGTTACCTTGTTCCTTTCCATGCTCTGGGCTGGATCAAATACATCACCGCCCTTTCTGACTGATCTTTGTCTAACCTGTTTCTGAAGCCCTGCGGTGGTGCAAACTCCAGTCCCCGCAGACAATGCTTCCCTGTACTTTCCTATCTTCAACCACTCCATCTGATTCCAAATCCACAGCTGATGACAAGTTGCACACAGTTCAGCCTAGGCCAGACAAACTACATCCATTTGCTGCTGTGAACCATTCGATTTTCTGCAGGAAAGGGAAACGCTAGAAATCTTTGGAGAGATTATCCGATAACATAAATATTTTATAATCTAATTTAGTCTAAAGAAGATTGTTTTCCCTTCAGGGCATAAATTTTTGTGCTGGGAGAGAAACTACAAGCTACCAGGAGCTATGATACCACAGTAGTAAACGTATACACTTGCTTTTCTCAAATGCATTTCTCAACATGGAAACAGGTTTTCATAGCTATGTTTTATATATGTGGAGGAAGATTCTCCTTGCTTTTCCAGGCATACGCTCTAAACTGAGGATGTGTGATTTAGTTACAGTTGAAATTCAGTCTGTGTCTGGGGACTCTGTGTACTGCAACACGGGAATATTGGCATCTGTATGAAGTTCATATCCAGATGTAGATCTGCAGTGGGGAAAAATCCGTGGATAATTATAGCTGGGGTTTGTCTTATCTCTAGTTTTACTGCAGAGAAGTTTTATGTTAAAACAATACTCTGGCAGAGTCCTTCCAGTACTGCTAATCCCCCTCCCATATTACCAAGGAAATATCAGACAGTAACTACTCCATGGGGATCTGAATTGAAAGCATCATGCAAGAAGAATGTGAGAACTGCTGAGCAGACTGTATTTCCGGCTATCTGAAAACAACCATACATTTACAAGTAGCTGAAAATTGTGATGTTGACACGATTCTGTCACATCCTTCAGCAGATACATTTTGTACAGGCAGACCCTAGTACGGACAGACAGATTAAAGAACAAACAAACCATTTTCTCTCTCTGCATGCAGAAGGAACTATATGCAGCTTGGAAGTGAAGAGTGATGCTGGAAAAATGATGATTGAACTAGGAGGTCATCTTAAGGCAGATGAAGGAAGGCCTATTTCTTACACAATGAGTAGTGAACTTCTAGCAGTTCCTGCAGAAGGCAGTGGGTACAGGTTCCGCCAGCTAGTTTAAGAAGTAGTTAGGGGAATCCATGGACAACAGATCCATAAGAAGACATTGAAGGGAATAAGTAGGGTTGTACTCACTACACTCCCTACAGGGCATGTCCTACCTCCATCAACAGAGGCAGGATATGGGGTGAGATGGGCCTTGCCCCAGTAGCTTAAGTCTGACATTCTTAAATACATCCCAGTATCCTCCCCATCTCGTCTGCCCTGCTCATGACTCCAGAGCCAAACCTACCTATCACAGAGGCAAAAAGGTTCTTTGCTGGGCTTGCAATAGTGTACAAAACTGGAGCTGGCCTATGGGGAAGTGGCTAATTGGGGTCATTTGGCATAAAGGATACTGGATCTGTATCTAGGTTAAGGGTACCTAGATCTGCCAACATTATTGTCCAATAACAGTTGCAGAGAAAGGTTGGTGAAAGCAAAAGACAACCTGGAAACACCTAGTTATTCCTCAAAATGTGCTGTGGTTTTCATCTGGATTCCTCATTGGCTGCTTGAGGAGATGAGAGGAGGGACAGACTATTTGACACACACAGCTTGTCTATTTTTGCTTTCACTACGTTTGGTGAGCGTTGGAAATGTGATGTATTTTCCAGAGCTGACAGCATCAAATACTTCTCAGTAGTGTCACAAATAACTATGTTTCAAATCCATGAGGGATTTACGAACAAGAGCCAAAGACCCTTGAAATAATTCTGCTGCTCAAGCTGAAGGCGAATCTCCAACAGCTGTCAGGGGCTGTGGTTTTTTATACCCCCTCTAGCCGCAAGGAGGCAAGACCATCATAATTAGCTGCTAATTGAGAAGCTTGCATCTCAAAAGCAGAATTTCAGAGAACAAAGAGCCGGAGAGACCCATTTCAAGAGCTAATTAGAATTAATTCATAGCTATAAGTAGAAGGGCTCCCACAGTCCTGAGACTCTCTCTTGCCCTCTCCTGAAACACTAGTCTAAACAGATGAATACCGATCACTGAGGGCTCAGTGTGACTTGTACAGCTCTTGTGCAATACAGAAATAGCACTGCTTGTTAAAAATCAGTCTGATTTTCATTTTTTTTTTTTTCAGCTCAGGATTGTGTCTCCCTTCTGCAGCCTCTGGTGTCTGCACTTGGGTATTAAGCCTCTACCTTCATTGCCTTTTGTCCATGAGGTACAGCGATCCTCACACAGGCTGTGGTGAGCACCAAAGCAGCATTGCTGACTGCCTTCACTTCTTTTGTCAGTCTGTAATGACAATCTGTGCTGATTTTGTCTGAGGTAGTGTTGATTTTCTTCATAGTAGCTGGTACGGGGCTAAGTTTTGGATTTGTGGTGGAAACAGTGTTGACAACACAGGGATGTTTTATTACTGCTAAGCAATGCTTGCACAGGACCAAGGCCTTTTCTGCTCCTCATCCTGTCCCATCAGCAAGTGGGTTGGGGGTGCACTTGAAGCTGGGAGGGGACACAGCCAAGACAGCTGACTCCAGCTGACTCACAAGATATCCTAGACCACAGGACATTGTGTTCAGCACATAAAGCTGTGAGAAGAAGAAGGAAGCAGGAGGAAGTTGATAATGACAGTGTTTGTCTTTGCAAGTCCCTGTTACATGTGATGGAGCCTGGCTGTGCTGGGGATGGCTGAACACTTGCCTGCCCATGGGAAGTGGGGAATGAATTCCTTGGTTTGCTTTGCTTCTGTGCACAACTTCTCCTTTACCTATTCAAGCATCATTATCTCAACCCAGTTGAATGTACTAGATCAAATTTATAGCTGTTATTTCTGTTTAGCTATTAATTGTCGGGCTGGGGTCTGCTCTCCTGGCCATGTTCCCTCTCAGCTTCTCATGCTGAGACTGTCATGGTTTAATCCCAGCTGGCAACTAAGCTCCATGCAGCCGCTTGCTCACTCCCCACCACTGGGATACAAAAATGAACCAGACTGTTCCCTTTTGGCAGCCAACAGTTTCAAAACGCCTCAGTTTTTGGTTGTCTGGTATGAGGTACATTTAGAATGATTTTTTTCAGAAGGCATTAAACCCCTATCTTTGCAAGATTGTGATTAGTTCAAGTTGCTTCAAGCTACGAACCCAAAAAAGAGCAAGACGATAATCGATTTGGAGAAATGCATGATAACACATTCTCATTAGTGATGATCTTGTTATATAGGAGGTGGCTTGCTGAATTCTGCTGTGCTGGCCTTCCTGTGTAAGGATGTCTAAAAAACCTTAGAAACTTCACAGTGTAATTGTGGGTGACAGCAGCTGATGCTCTCAAAGCAAACAAGTGTCTTAATTTGCAGGAAGGAGTAGTCTGTACTGCTCAGCAGTTGTGAGATGCCTCATTTATGACTCCAAATATAGATGCAGTTCTACGTATTTAGTCACCCACAACTGAAAATCTGATGTGTGATACCTCTGTGAGCGTGTGCTGGGGCATGTGAATACCCTGTTGCTGAGATCAAGAAAGTCTGAGCTCCTTGAGCACCTTTAGATTTCCTGTTGAAGGGAACTGATTTTCTAAAAATTATTCCTCAGAGGATTTTCTGCCCACAGGTAGAAAATCTGGACCATTAAATTGCAAGAACTACCTGTCAATTATTTTCTACACAGCTTGGGCACATCTTCCTTTTTGTGCAGTGTATTGTCTAAATTATTACACAATTCCCATATGCTCATTTTGGTGAGGGACAGTATCTACTACTGTCATAAATGAGGTCAACTACTTTACCTTGTCTTCACAATCCAGTGCTAAGCGGTGATCCAGCTGCAATAGTCTGTGCCTGTACTAAGCCTTCAGCTGGAACCAAACCCAATCCTAACTAACTCCTCTGCCCTGTCTCCAGGGCACCAAGTCCCCTTCTGCATAGCAGCTTCACTTTGAGAGCCTGAACTTCACAATTCCTTCGGACCTGGGTGACCAGACCTGCTTCTGCAAACTTCCCCATTGCTTAGAGACATGTTTTGCTAGGACCTCACTAAAGGTTTATGGACAGCTTGAGTCTTCAGGTGCTGCATGCTATGCAAAAATAACTTGTCATGCAGGGAGCTGCTTTGTACAGGATTGCCAAACACAGTAAGGCAAATTAACACCCTCTTTTTCATACAGCCATCATTTGTGCCTTGCCAGATCATACTGGTGTAGGCAGTCAATGACCCATCACTTCTGACCTGGCTTGTGCTGCTACATACCCAGGTGCTGCTCACAACAGGAGCTTTCCATCACTTTCTGGGCGGCCTCCATCAATTTCCTTTGCCAAACATCTGCATTCCTTGTGCAATCTTCAGGAACTTTACCCTGCACCAGTCTTGCAGGTGAAGGTGGGGTGAGATGGTTTGACAAGGTCCCAAGTAGTTCACTCTTGCTGAACACCAGGATTTCCTTCCTCTTTATACAGCTGATTCCTGCTGTGTTGTCCACAGTCCTGCCTTCAGATGCTGTTTGAAACACTGAGAAGCGGTCTCAGTGGGACTCATGGTTTTGTATTGGGACCCAGTGGCTGATGTTTGCTGGATTTGTTTGTACCTACAGTGGCTCACATTTCGTATGTTATGTCAGCAAGGCTGGGTAAGATTGTATTGAAGTCTAATTATAAAGACTTCAAAGATATTTTTGTTTAACATTGCACTGACCTAGCCTGTGGCAGAGCAATCAGATGACTATAGAGCCAACCTCTTGTTGGGCATTGTTCCCCTCCTGACCTTAGTCTCTTCCTCTTGAAGGCATGAAGCATGGTATCAAAAGTAAACCCTTTCCATGGGCTGTAAAATTTCTTGATCACCTTTTTCCCCACTCATTTTGCACACAAATGAACTGCCTAATGGTGGTTAGAAGTGGAACCAGAGATATCGAAATACCATTATGATGGTGCCGGGACTACACTGTACCTAAGTGATACCATATGTTGCCCTGCTTCTAGCAGTGTTTACTGTGTGACTACATCAGCTCAGTAGGGAGCTGTCTGGAAAAACACTCAGGGTGGGAAAGAATAGCTGACAAGAGCCTCTCTGAGCAAATGCTAAAAGAACTGCTAAGGAGCAATGCCAGAACTGTTGTCTTTGATGACTTTGTCCTCAAACCAGCCAACCTGCAGAATTGCTTATGATCAGTAAAGGAAGACTGTTTCAAAATGCACTCAAGTAGATGTCTTTACTCCTTGCTTAGTCTGTATGCAGTGATAATCACCAGTCCTGTGGATGGCAGCCAGCCAGAGTGCCAAATACCACTGTGGTGTGACATTGCATGGCAGGGGACTGTGAGCTGAAACAGGAAAGAAACTGAAAGGAGGCCTTGGGGCTCCAAGCTTTGTGTCTAAACCCCATCTGTTCTATCAAGAGATGCCTGTAGATTTCAAAGCTTGCATGATTCTGTTTTCTGTAGAGCAGTCAGACAAATCCCTTACACTCAGTCTGGAACCCTGTCATGGTTTAGCAAGGAGTTGCTTTTGCTTAGTAACAGGGGGAGCGGGTTGCAGTTAAGACCCGGTAAAAGTTT
>WBNH01002007.1:14859-88146 GCA_013401255.1 Urocolius indicus
TTTTCTTCCCCAAGCCGAGTAGCCTGGTCTGTTTTGTCCTGCACCTTAAGCGGCAATTAAGCCCTCCCTGCCCTTTAGCAATCCTTTAGTCTTCGGTACTTGAGGCTAATCGTGGTCTTTTGTTCTTTGATGGGCAGAAACCACGACAAACCCAAAGGTGGCAATGACAAAATTACCATCACCAGATTTGGAGATGCGCTTAACAATCAGATGGCCATGCTTTGGGCTATTGTGAAGGCGAATAAATCCCATCAAGTCCTTATAGTCACACACATGTGCAGCATGGCTAATACCTCATTTATATCTCACAATCACTGCAATTACAACATTTCTAACTTGAAAGATAACTTAAAGTTAGAAATGAAAAAGATGAAAAATGAAAAAGATTTCTTTTTGAAGTCTGTCATTTATCCCTATTATGAGGCTCAAAATGTCTAGAATCTGAAACATATTTGGTCTAATCCCACAGCTGCCATTCCAGCAAACATGTAAATAAACCAAAGATTCTGTGAATGGGGATCTCAAGCATTTGTGGAGAGGATTAGGGATTAGTGGAAGATGATTCTGCCATTGTTCTCCTAATGTATAAAAGACAGACCACTGTTATTTCCAATAATGCTGTTACCACACAAGCCTCAAGCAACTTAACAGAAGACCCTGTGTAATCGAAAGGAACCACTTCTGAATGCTGGAAACGTTCCTGTGAAATTACTCCACTCCAAATGCTACAAAATAAGGAGCAAAGTGAGTGAGGCAGTATCTCTGGTTCCTTTTTTGAAATGAAAAAAAATGCTTTCAGATGAATCTATCTCATTTTTCCTCTGAAAATTTCCTTTCCCATACTGTATCCTTTCTGTGCCTGAGCTCCTTCCCAGCCCTGCTGCAGCCCCATGGTGTGCTTTGATGTTACGTTGCTCCTGCCTGGTCATTCACTCATTCCCTCCCAAGACCAGAAGTGCTGGAGAAAATATAAAAGCAGCTCTGCATGATCCCCCTTATACATCAGCTTTTTCTTCCACTGCTTGTTCATTACCTGAATTTGGCATCAGGCAGATTCATGTTTATAACAGTAAAAGCCAAGCAAATCAGGTGATCTGAGAATCACAGAATCTTAAGGGTTGGAAGAGACTTCAAAAGATTATCTAGTCGAATCACCCTATCAGAGCAAGGCCACCTAGAGTAGTCCCATGGGAACTCATCCAGGTGGGTTTTGAATGTCCCCAGAGAAGGAGACTCAACAATCCATCTGGGCAGTCTGTTTCAGTACTCTGTCACCCTCACAGTGAAGAAATTCTTCCCTTGTGTTTCTTTGGGACCTCTTATGTCCAAGTTTGTATCCATTACCCCTTGTCTTATCACTGGACATCACTGAGAAGAGCCTGGCTCCATCCTCCTGACACCTACCCTTTTTATATTTGTAAACTTTAATGAGATCACTCCTCAGTCTCCTCCAAGCTAAAGAGCCCCAGTTCCCTCAGCCTTTCATCATAAGGGAGATGCTCCACTCCGTCACCTTGGTGGCCCTGTGCCGAACTCTCTCCAGCAGCTCCTGGTCCTTCTTGAACTGAGGGGTCCAGAACTGGACACAATATTCCAGTGATGTTACAAAGAACTCAAGATAGCTTTATGACATGTACTTAGAAATGTACTACTATATTTACTCTCAACATCGGCTCTTCTGTGGAGTATTGCTGTGTATTTAAAAGGAATTCAAAAGAAAACACAGGAAAGGGAGTGGCACAGTTGTATAATGTTTGAGTGTCGTCCTAATGCAGAGGTCGTATCTTAGAGGACAAAAAGAAGGTGCCTGGCAACTCAAACCAGATATTTGGATGTGGTATTTAAAAGCAGCTCATCTCTGCAGGATATCTGCACAAATCTTAGCACAAATCTTACTAACTTGGTCTTTCAGGATCTCCCAAGACAAACCAAGTGCTGAGCCCCAAAGCCTCTCATGGGATTGTGGTAGGATCATGTGTGCAGCACAATCTGAATAGAGCTTTGACCAAATGCTGCTGTGCAAGCCTCTGGAGTAAATGGGCAGTCCATTCTTTTGGAGATGAAGTGGTGGCTGTTGGTTTAGAGCTGTATCAGCATCCAGCTGGTTGGCGGGTATTGGTTTCAGGTCAAGGAGAGAGAGAGAAACCATCTGCTCAGCGAAACTGCAGCAGTGAAGGGCAAGAGCCACCAAAGGGCTTCAGAGGTTGTACCATACCATATATGATATCATAACAAATTAGACACTGTACTGCACTCCACTAAGCACATAAAGTATGTCCTATCTCCTTCCCAGTTCCAACATGTAACTATCTCTCAGGCTGCTCCAGACACCAAATTTGCCTTTTAATATAATTGTGTGGATCCAAGACCATGTCACACACAGTTTAAGTTGTCTTTTGGGGAAAGGGTCCAGGCAATCTTTAGGTCCATATATGTCAGATGGGAAATGACCGTCTTTGTACATAAATTATCTCCTTTTCTCCCTCTCAAAAAGCAAATATGTAAGCAAACCAGCCAGAGGCAAAGGCTGTAATTTTCCTTGCATTCTGCTGGCTAGGACCTCCCGTCCCTCCTGTCATTCAGAAAAAATAATAAAAAAAAAGAAGCGCTCTGCTTCTGCTTGTTTGGCAGCTGCTCACAAGTCTGCATGAGAAGTGCAGAGTGATGTGCTGGGGAAATCTGACTCCTAGTGTGACAAGGACCTGCAAGCAGAAAAAAACCTGCTGAATACGTACAGAGGAGCTAAACAGTCACCAACAGTCCCCTAAAACCCCCAAGCAAGGCATCTGATATCCTTTAAGTGGATAGCATGAGGAGTTGGGTGAAATTAAGACAGGGAAGCTATAGACTTTGAAATAAGAGGATTTTTATTAAGCTATGCCTTCTAATAGCACCCCAGGAGAAGAGAAAAAGCTGTGCAACTTCAGAAATTTAAAACTGGACAAGACAAAGTGGATGAAACAGAGTCGATAAACTAAACAGAGTCAATAATCCTGCTTGGGGATGTGGTGAACTGTTGGCCTCATGTCATGTGTCTTTTCCATTCCCCACTTCTGTGATGCTAAAAAAAAAGGCTGACCCAAACCAGGGATTACACAAAGAATGCACTTCAACAAAGGGAAACACATGGCCTTTCTACTCACCCTCCAGTGGCATTCAGGATCAAGAGGAGTTGGTCTGAATAGTCAGGATTACATTCCTGGTTGTGTCTAGCTGTGTGGATTGAGAGGAAGAATCCATGCACCCTCTCATTAGAATGTTTTCTCTATGTTCTCCTGTAAGCCAGATGCCAAATGGAGGCAATAATGGCCATTGAAGCCATTCCTGCTTAACAGCATGTCTGAGACGTTAATTCTTCCTGTGTCTGCCTGAGAAAGGGCTAGTCCCAAGCGTAACTCAGCAATTAGGATATTAATAGTCCTATTACTCTGAGCCATCTAGTTTGCTTTAAAATTCATGGTGCAGTTAGACGAGGTTTGTTCATAACAGGAAAAGTACAGAGATGCAGGAAGACTGAGTCGGAACAGAGCTTTGAAATGCATCAAGCAACCATTTAATTAAAGAAGGGAGCTCTAACATTGTGTTCCAAATGATTACTTATTTATATGCTGCTCAAATAGTGCTATTTTTAAACCAGATTTTGAAGAGAAGACAATTTGTATTTCTACATCCAGGAAGTCTTAAAGTTAAATGAGCTGCCAGCACAGAACTGCCCTAGAGGAGCAGGGAAAGAAAAATCTCCGTGGAAGTCCTACTTCTGCTGCCTCATGGCACCACAAGTGCTAGAGATAAAATAGGTACCTCAGCTTAGGCAGGCTTACCAGCTTCCCCCCACTGTCCTTGTGTAGCAGCTCTTTGCCTGATGTTGTCATTGGTTTAGAGGTGTCTGGAGGCAAGTGCCCATAAGCCTGGGGAGATGAGCAGGCAGAAATGTAGGGATTTGGGGCAGGGAGGGTGTGCCTCCTAGTGAGAAAGAAGGGTTTCCAACTTCTGAATTATGGACTTCCATGGGGTGAGCTGTAGGCAAGGCTTTTATCTTACTGCACAGAAGTTAAATGGAAGGCAAATCCTTTGTCCAGGTGATGGGCTTCATCCTTCTCTCCTCTGATATTTGCTGAATGCACCATCGTGGGCTGTGAAGTTCAGCAGGGCACCATTTAATGTCCTAAATGACCACACAAGTTGCAAGGAAACAAAATGTTGGCTTCAACAGATGCTTGAAAACTTCATTTTTCCTTAGGAGTTTAGCTGAGAAAGGCCTGTGTGGGACGGAGTGAATATTTGCTGAGTTCCCAAATAAATCTGAGCCCAGCTTGGGACATTGAAAGCCCAGTTCCTTCCATAACAAAGGGCTGGACCCAAGTTCTCTGAAGTCAGAGAGAGAGTCTCGTTGACATCAAAGGACATTGAATCAGACTCATTGAAGGATTGTCTCAGCCAGGGACCAGCAGAAATAATAGCATGTGATGTACGTGACCAACAGCCACTAACCAACTGCTTGGATTCCAGGCATTAAATACTGCAAACAGTGAACTCGCAAACAATTCATGAAAACATGCCAAAAAAATTCAAAGAAAAATATGTAAGGAAACTGCAATGCGTTTGTGGGTATTCTGTGAGCAGAAAAATATGTTATTTGTGGAATAAATTAGTCCCTGAGAAGTGTTCTCGCAGCTTGGAGTTGTGCGCAGTCAAGTCCGCTAATCGAACCAAAGCTTCTTTTCTCTTGCCAAAGGAAGCGGGTAAGCACAGAGACATGGATGAAATCAGTTTGGTTTTGCTTTTAAAATGTGAGTCGCCAATTATATCTCATTTCAATAGTTCTCATCGTTTGGATGATTGTTTTTGCTGCTCTCTAAATGCTTTCGGTTTATTCTCTCACGAATGCTGACAAGCTTTGGTCTGGTGTTTATCCATATCAGACACTGCAAAGCTCATCCAGTCTCTTATCTCCTTCTGATTAGATTACTGTAATGCCCCGCTGCAAGGTTCACCAGGCTGCTTCCTCTGGCAGAGAATGCCACCACTGTCAGAGCATTCCATGTGGGAGGAAATCCAGTGCATTTTATTCTGAATGCATCATGGCTTTCACTGGCTATAAACAAAAAGAACTAACTAAAAATGGGGATATCTGCAGCTAGGATCCAGATCGATTAGGAAATGGGATAACACCAAGAGCAAGCTTCTCTCTAATGTGGTGATCAGCACAGTAAAGGGAGGAGGATTGGTGTCAAACCTTTGCCTCAAATTTGACACTCTCTAGACAAAGAGGTCTGCCTGGAGTCTGGTCTGTGCCTCATATGGGCTATCTTGAGAAGTAAAAAGGACCTGTTTAACTCTTCCCTGGGAGGAACTTCACTTTGTGACAAGGAGTGGAGTGGAGGTGATTTAGTGACCTGATCTAGACAGACCTGTTTTAGCAGGGGAGTTGGACCAGAATGATCTCTGAAAGTCCCTTCCAACCCCTACCATTCTATGATTCTATGATTCCACACCTACAACACAGGGTGGTGGCTTCTGATGGTGGTTTGAAAAGAGTCTGTCAGGAGCCCTGGGGCTACCAATGAGTGTCTGCATGCAGGCAGCTCATACCTCCAGTAAGTCATGCAGATTCAGAGACAGAGGAATGAAGGGTTTTTGGGGTGCAAACAAGCCAGCTCCAGAGAGAGACTAAGAGGTTTTTCAGAGAAGGGCTCAAATGCTCAGAGACAGATAGCATTGAGAAATATAGGACTCTAGGATAAATTTTGTGTTTGCCTGTGCATGTTGGCAACTGCACAGCTGCTTAATTGCAGGTTTGGGTGTGAGGGTTACAGCTGTATTTATTAAAAATTGGATTTTAGTTTGGCTTCTGAGGTGGGATAGTAACAAGAGTCACTCTGGGCTGCTGAAAGATGCAGTTCCCCTTATAGGCAGGGGGTTAAAAATACTGGTGGTCATAAATGCTATCATAAATACCATCCAATTCTCAATCCCAACAAGCAAGCAACTCTTTCTATCTGAGTGTCACCAAGTGCTCTACAAACCTTAACAGACATCTCTCTCATAAAGACTGCTTTATTTCAGGACACTGAAACACACTTCTTCAAGGCCACACACGGAACAAGCAGGACATAGACTGCTGGTCTCTTAAATCCCCAAAGATAACTCATCTCCTTGCTTCCCCAGTGAGTCCCTGTCACCCAGAATCAGTCTTTGGCCCTCTTTGTCTTTCAGCTCTTCAATCAAGTGCTGCTGCTTTGTGTACAATCTAAATCCTGTTTGATACGGTTCTCATGCTGCTGGTGTTATTTATAACTGCTCTGACCTTGGACTGGACTATTTTTTTAAAGCATATTCAGCCCATGATTTTTCTTCAAGTGCTATGAGCATCTTTTGTGCAGCAGGTGCTGCTCAAATGAATTGTTTGCCTTGAGATGATACTCTTACCCAGTGATTCTCAAGTTCATCAGTTGTTCTGTCATGGCTATTACTTCTCATGTCCTTCCATCACAGCCAGTGTTTCCTTACTCTTTTACTCCCCATAATACAAACTATTTTCTGATTGCCAAGCCCTGCAGACCCCTACCTCCCCCTTTTTGTCTGTCACAGGCAAATGACTACTGAGCTTGGCTCTGAGGCTCATTCAAGTTCATAGTATTGCTTGGTTAAATGGGCTTTTCTTAAGTTACCATGTCAAATGTGCTTAGTGTGTGGTATTGGCAGTGGTGGGTGTCTACAAGTTCTGTCATGTTGATGAGAGGCAAGAAAGTGCCTGAAGGAGCCTCTGGAAGGAAATCTCTTGGTTTGACCGCAATGCGGGGAGGTTTCACATCTTTGTCAAGCCTGGGGATGGCCTCTGCATTGCAAGGCAAGTCCCTTTTCCTTACCTGCCTGGAGATGCCACAGAGAAATGGGAGGAGAACGGCCCAGTCTGGGCTGTGACTCCACTGAGGTCTTTTCCATACAAGGCTGAACTGCTGCAGCAAATACTTGGCCCGACTTGGCAATGTTACAGGAGCAGATTTACTAGTGGGGACTGAGTGGGTCTTTGCCATTCCTTTCCATTAACACCATCCAGCACATGGTGTCGCAGGTGGCACAGGAAGCTCTGCAGCTGCCCCCATCCAGCTTTGACATCCTGCTCTGGAAGCCATGTTGGCCATTCAAGTTCTTTGGTCTGG
Source organism: Urocolius indicus (assembly GCA_013401255.1). Lineage (NCBI taxonomy): Eukaryota > Metazoa > Chordata > Aves > Coliiformes > Coliidae > Urocolius > Urocolius indicus. Next base: position 22,023 of record WBNH01002007.1, read on the forward strand.
CCTGACTGAGGATTCTATAAATATAACTAGGAAAAATGCATATTGTCTCAGAACAGCTCTGAATGTGAGCAAGGTTGAATTAGTCTGCCCTGCAAAGACTGTCTTGCAAATCATGGTCTCCTACTTTTCAGCTAATGCACTGTATGATGTTGTCTCAACTTCTCTTCCTCAGGATCCTGAGCTTCCGTTGCAGTGGAAAATGCTTTTGGACTTGCACTGGTGACAAGAATAGCCTCACACACTTGCTTCCAGCTCCTGGGAACTAGCCAAGTTATTCTTCAAAAGGCACATCACTGTAGATTTGGTGGTCTCCATGTCTTGGCTTTGTTCTGCACTGGGGTTTGCACTACAGGCAAACCAAAGGCAAAGGGGAAAGGTAGGATCTTTCTAAACACAACTTAAAATCAGACCTAATACAGTAAAGAATAACATACATAAGGATGTCATAAACTAGTGTCGCTGTCTCTCTTTTTGCTTGCACTATTCAGGAGTTATTTGGCTTCTTGAGTCCTCAGCTTAAGTGTGTACCTAACATTGCCTAGGGGAAATCTCCCTTGGCTTCTGTGTATGTCTTGTAGCACACAAGAGTGCTGGTTCCCTCTGAGTCCCTTTAGCTCTGCTTACAGAGACATATGAAGCAACAATAATTTTTCCCTCCTGTTTCCATGTTGCAAAGGAAATGCTGCCACTTCTACTTGGAGTCTGTTAAACTGACTTTTAATGATAACAGACCTTTTACTGACAATAATTAGTACTCACTTAGCTTTTAGCGTTTGTGTCCTCAAAGCCCAAGAGTCCATTTCCCAGAGAAAAAAATCAGTTCATGAACACAGGTTGGGGGGAGTTAGCCATGAAGGTGACCATGGTGGTTTGGGGCTTTCTCATTTAATTTTTCAGGAATTTGGTTGGTTATTGTTTATTTGTTTGTTTACTAGTTGACTGGTCTTTCTGCTCTAGTCTTAATTTTCAAAAGCTTTGAAAACCTCATGGTCATTACTCTGAAATGCTTTGCTGTGTTGTCAGCTTCTCCCCTTGGTGGCTACCAGGGACTTCTCCTGAGGCTTTTTTTTTGCCTTTAGCAAGGCTAAAGGTGGGCAGAAAGCTCTGTATTCAACAGCTCCAATGAGCCAATAGGCAATTCTCTCAATGCAAATTAATTTCTCTTGGTTTTCCTTTGCTGATAGGAGAGTATTCTCCATTCTCAGACACTGCCCACTGCCAAAGATAGATAGATCACCTAATTCAGCAGTGCTTTTACCATTTGCTTCCTGCCTTTGCTTTACTTTACCTCAGGGAAAAGGGTTCATTAACTTTGTAAGACCTCAAACAAGACAGGTCTCACTCACTGGGAATAGGTTTGAAGCTATTTGGTGAGCAAAGCTCCAACCCATTGCTTCAGTACTGCTGCAGCTCACATAGGTGGGCTCCCTTAACTGTGCTGGCATCTTTGGCTTATCATGGAATCCCCAAAAAAAACAAAATAATTAAATTTCAGTGACAAAAACCAGCAAATATTGAATATCAGAGCTCCCTAATGCTGTGGTTTTGGAGTACAGACAGCTCTTCTCCCACAAACAACCCTTCCTCTCAAGCTGTCATCTGTGCAGGTGAGTTTGCAAGCAGGAGGTCTGTGACCCTGCTCAGCAGCAGTGATTGTACACAGCTGTAACTGTGTAACTAACTAGGAATGGCTTCTGTTTTCTAGCTCTTGTGAATGGAGAATCTGGTCTACAGTAGGTATGGGAGCTGCTTTTTTCCTCTCTTTTTGAAACAAACATCCCTCTGAAGAAATTGGTATGAGTTCTGGGAAGGATTTTTGTTGGATTTTGTATTAAATCTGGAGTATTTCAGAAGCTTTTTGTCACTAAAGGTCACAAAGTTACATTTCCTTACTGTTACTGAAGCAAGTAAGAAGCCAGTTACCGTGCAAACGTTGCAGCTACTGGCACATAGCAAATAGGATGTTCTGGTGGACAGTGAGCATAGGGAAATGAGAAGAAGAGGAAAACTTGTATGAATGAGGTGATATCAGCATGAAAAGGAAAATCTATGAAAGAGAGTTTCTCCCTTTTGTTAGGTTTTTTGGTGCTCAGAGTCTCCTCATTATGTATTGAAGTTACTCTATATGCTCTTATATATTGATTTTTGCATGGATTTCTTCTCATAACGTTCCAGTTTTATGATTTTGTAGTGTTTAGTGATGAGAAACTGGAGTTAATAAGGCTAAGGCTCAAACTTACTCAGTGACATGAGAATTCAGAGAGATTTCCTGTGCCCTAGGCCAGGAAAATTGTCTCCTCCCTGTTGAAGAGCTCCTAATTTCAGAAATATAGACACAGATTTTTCACTTGTTTTTTTCTATAGGAAGCCATTTGGCCAGTTCTGAGTGCTCTGGGACATCTCAAACTCTATGCAAGGTCCTACGTTAGTGTCTGTGGAGGAGAGAGAGAGGCCAGATGGCCAAATAGCAGGTGTAAGAGAAAAGTCTCAGGTGTAGTCTCAGCCTCTACCACAAGCTTGCCCTGAGCTTTTGGACAAGCCTTTTCCCTTTTTGGTTCAGTTTTTCATCTGCTATGAGAAGTAAGGCAGCTTACCTGTTTTACTGGAGTGCTGGGAAAATTGATTAGTTCCTGTTCTGTGTACTTGGAACAGTTGATGCTAAGCTTTGTTAAAAAGCTGTCAGAGGTGAAAAATTGAGATAGAAATCACATAAACTGTAGCCACCCAGTTGTATTATTATTGATTTCAGTTTGCATTTCTAGTGTAATTTATTCTAGGTCTTAGAATAGAAACAATGAACCTTTACGTGGTTCTGTCCCAGGGGATGATAGTCCAGAGATCCTGTATCTGGCTGCACAATGCAGTTATATACACGGATTGCACAATATTAGCTCTCCCTGTGCCCTTGCCTGGCTCAGGTCTTCAGTGTTACAACCAAATCAGTGCTGTTATCGCCTCTGTATGGAGCCAATTGCCTGTCATCATCCTGTCAGGCACTTATACCTAGTTCTCCTAATGTAATTTATATTAAGCCAATTTGCATTATGCAATGAGTGCTTGATGGAGAAGGTACCCACAGGAGGCTTATGTGCTCTTTTCCCTCAATGGTATTTAGTTGATCTACTGTCAGGTATTACCCTCTCCCCATAGGCTTTGCCTCATTTACATCCTTAGACCATCAAAGCTGCAACAACACAGTTACTCCAAGAACAACTACTGTTTTTCAGGACTTACTTTGCGCTCTTCTTTGTGGTATAAAGGATAAGCACCTATCACCTGACCCTCCAGAAGGCCTAGGAGGTGCACATTGATTTTCTTATTTGGTCTCAGATCAGTCCTTGTCCATATACAATTGCATTTCTATTTACTTTAGCTCTAGCTATGTTTGCTTCTCCTTCTCTGCTGAAGTTTTCTCCAGGGAATATGCAATTTGCTCAGCTTCTGGAGGTGCCATCTTTTCACCATCTTCCAGCAACAGATCTGACTCCAAATGGGATTTTTCTCTATGTAAGTTAGTTGCCAATTACATCAATGGAATTACACCTTTGGAAAATTAACCTGATGACAGCTATACTAAATCCTGTTAAGTTTCTGTTGCTGTAATTCATCTTACTCACCTGTTTTTCACATGTCACTTCATTTTTTAGATCTCTATGGTGCTCTGCTTGCTGGGTGCTTTGGGAGTACTAGAAAATGGGATAGCAGACAACCCCAAAAAATAAAAAAAGCAGCTTCAAGTTATCTGAAAGGGTTGGGAGGGAATGTTTGACATGTCTATTACTTCTCCTTTAGAGAGGAACAGGGATAGGTGGTGATATCTGGTAACTTATATGTTGGGGTAGATGAAATATTAATCCTCTCTCTCATTTTGTCTCCTCTTAAATCTATGCCAGACTGTGATATAAACTTGCATTCATAGGCACGTTTCTGTGAATAGAGGAAGCACGATGAATCATTGTTCCCTTGTTGCTGTTGTTTAGGAGCTGAAGGCCCTTCTTCTGCCTTGTCCTTCTGCAGAGGGGTCAGCTGAACCACCCACTGAACAACACTTCTTACAGCATGGCTGTAAGAAGTTTGATGGCCAAAGGCATCTGGATATGATGTCCTTACATACTGCAGGTTCAGCCATTTCTTTCTCTTTTGACCTATTTTGGAAGTAACATTTTGTGCCTGCCCTTATTGCTCACTATCGAGTCAGCAGCATGAGAGCCTTGGGATGGTGGGGTCTCAGATCCCATGGGTGAACACAGCACACTGGCACTGGACTCCCTGCCCAATCCCACGGCACTTCACTAATTTCCATAGCCATTAGAGTATAGCCACCCTCCCCTTTGCAAATCCACTTTCCAGAAGTCAGCTTGCACTGCACAGCAGGGGTAGAAAGTACCCTGCAAAATCCAGGCCAGCACTGAAGATGGAGATGTAGCCTTTATTTTATCAATGGCTTTGATTTGTTTGCTCTGTGGAGTTTTCCAGGCTTTTGCTCCCAACCTTACTAAAGGAAATTACGCAACTTTGAAAAACACAATTCATTTTTCACAGCTTCTCCAACGCCGCCAGCTTTTTGTGGCTTTAGAGAAAATCTTGAACTGTTTGGTGTTTTGCCTGAAGTTGCATGAGACTAATCAAAGAAGGCCAGGCTTCATTGAAAAATAAATTCCCAGGTCTAATCTTTGAGTCTGAAGCTCTGATCTGGCCGCAACACACATATGGTGTCCAATCTGTACCTCTCATCAGCTCCATCCCTGCAAGGTGTAGCCCACCAACACAATCCAAGCCACAGAGACAAGCCTGAGCGGTAGTACTACACAACAATTTTCATTGTAGCTGTCTGCAGGGCTCCTGTGAATTAACACAATGAGACATTTACCAGCACAATGTGACATTTATGGGAGGGGCCATGGGGGTGTTAGTCTCTCCTCTTCCATGCACGTTTGCTCCAGCTGGTGTGGCACGTGCTCCTGTATCACAAAACAAGGTCTTGTAGCTGCACATCCCCCTCTTCAGATCAGGGCCATCTCTGCCCTTGCTCACTTTGCTCGGGAGTGAAAAAAAATATAAAAGTTCAGCAAAGGAAAGATTAATCCTTTCAAAAGGAAGCAAATGGTTTGAATGGAAGCATTTCAAGCAAATGATTTTATCGCTCTGAAATTTTATCCATCCTTTAAAAAAATAAACAACCTCAGTAACTACCTTTTCAGGCTAGGTTTTGCTGGCAGTTTTTAACTGCAGAAAGGATTAGCTTATCTGTGGATGGAACATGCTGCACACACCCTGTTCCCATGCAGATTCATGCAGCAGGGAGCTGCGTTTCCCAGTTCAGCTCTAGGACATTTTTCTGTAGCTAAATCAGATGACTGCAAAGATCATTAGAGCAATGTATCATTGGAATCTGCAGGAACATACTGTACCCAAAAGGAATATGTTCATTGATAGGGGAAGTACAAGACCTGTGATCCCTGTAAATATGCAGATGATCCTCTCCAGAGGTCTGTGATATGTGAGCAGGTCCACAATGATGGCTTTTGGCTGCTGCACCTTAACAGTCCACTGAAATCCAGCTGTTGCAGCTCTCAGGTCCACTTGGCTGCAGCTCTGACTGGCACATCAGAATGAATGGTTTTGTCTCTCGGGACACTCAAGACGCTGACATCCAAAAGGCTCTCTGAAAGTTAAGTGCTGTTTTTTCTGGCCAGTTTCTGGTGTTGTTCTGTTGAGCCCTAGCAGAGGTTTGCACCTTGCAGCTCAGAGGTGGTGGAGACACCAGACACGCAGAGATGACCAACTTTTGGAGTGAGATGCCACCATGCACAGACCGGCAATACGCAGGTCAGTCACTTCCTCAAAAAATCTCCAGTCAAAACGTGGTTTAAGGAAGCATTCCTTGACATAAAACTCTACACAAAACCCTTCTTCTCCCCGGTAATGTTTGCACTCGATACACAACCTGATGCAAGAGCTGCACATTTCCCAGCATGAAACCAAACTCATTCATGTGCTAAGATCTTGGAAGGCTCCACACAAGAAAATCACATGGTGGTATTTACATTATAATTTCTTGAAGGGCATTGCAGAAATCAAAAAGAATTAGGAACTAAAAGAGGTTCTCCTCAAGGGTTTGAAAGCTGTAGCACTGATGAGCAAAACAGGTGGTGCAAAAATGTGTAAGCTTTTGCTGCTGGTTCCCTGCCTGGCCAGGTGAAAGCCATCCTCTTCCCATAAACACTTGATTACCATAAAACCATGTCCTCACCAGAGAAGCCAAAGCATCTTGAGTTTAGAGGGCTGTAAACTTCTGGTGACCTCAGGGTGACTTCTTGGTGTGGAATATGATGCCTGTTGATCTTGTAGAAACTGTAGCTGTTTTGAATCTCTTCACGGTTTAATCAGAGAGTTAAAGAAACATCCAGCTGGATTATGCCTCTCTACATTCAGAAAATGAGCCTGCCATGTCCCATTCAGCCCAGATCAGGACCTGTTTGCACTGTATCTATTTGTAGCAAGACCCAACTCCTTCCCTGTAAAACTGATCCCTTGCAGTGAGCAGGACAGCTTCGAAGTTAAGGGAATGTTTTTCCAGTTTCCCTGATAAAGACTCAGAGGAAACAGGAAAAAAAAAGTGTTTTTTTGCACAAAGCCTTAAAGGATAACTGTTTCAAATCTGGGAAATGAGCCTGAATCTCTTGACTTTTAGTGCCCTGTCCTTTTTGGCAGTAACCTAACACACTTTTTCAGTCCTGGGGAACTGGGACTGCCTATCTCCAGGAGAGATGACAGACAGGCTGATGCAGAAGGAAGTTCTGGAGGCTGCCTCTTGAAAGAGCTCATCAGACTTCTTTGATATGACTTAATGCAGCTGGCTACAGCACAGAAACTGCAATGATTTTAGGCCTGAAGTTCTGGTAGGGGAAATGGCCTGGACTAGCTCTTGGTAAAATTCTTACCCCAAAAAGCTCTGTACCCAAAACCTGAATAATTTCCAGTTCAGTTTTTCTGGGCTTGATGTGAATTCACTTGTGCAGAAAAAAAAAAAAAGGTAAAGGAGGTGAAAATGAGAATTTAAATAGCCAGGTGTAGACAAATGGTAGCACATTGAGTACTGTTTGCCTGCTGTCAGGTAGCATTAAAGGTAGTCAGAAAACAGGGGGCAGAGCTCTTCTGCACTGCTGAGTCCCAAAAGAGCTAGGTATATCATGTTTCCACAGTATATTATAAAACTGTATCAGGCAGCTTCAAGGCAAGAGCGAAGGCTGTCGTGCAAAAGCACGGTTGGAAGATCAGTTGCTGAAGGGCTAGGTGAATGTTTGGAGCATAAACCAGGATTTACTGGCAGGACACAGGCCCTGCATGTGTTTTATCTTCCAACAGTCTGTTTATACAGGGAAAGGCTTAGCTGAGCTGAACCTGGTGTTAGAAGCCAATGAGATGAAGAGCTGCTCATCCAGGAATGCCCCAGAGAGATGTATTCCTATGCAAATGCATTTAATTTAAGTTTTCTCATATCTGAGGGAGTTGGAGGTGTTTCTGCAAAGAAACCACAGGCAAGTCATAAAGCAGAGGAAGCTGCAAGGATGTAAGAAAGCCTGAGAGAATCCATGGCACCCATGTTTCCCTGCTCACTTGACTGCATAGGTGTGGGGTTGGGAAGAGGGATAGGCAGTGCCTGGAGGAACTTGGCATGTTGAAAAGCACTGTGGGATGGGGTCATGTCAGATGACCGAGAGGAGGGTTTACAGCGGTTACTGCTGTGCTTTGGGGAAGGAGGAGCAGGTCATTGTGTGGGATGACCGAAAAAGCAGGTTGACTCCTCTTGCTTGGGTGACAGCTTTAATGGGAAAACTGTGCTGGCTGCTAATAAATATTTTATGGTTGTGAAATGGCTTTTCTGGCTGCTTCAAACTTCCTTCTCAGTCCAGTGGTAGCTGATCATCCACCCTTCAGGCTGTCTCAGTTGAGGGTCAGGAAGAGCACTCCCTAAATTTCTCTCCTGTCTGCCCAATGTCTATGTTTGTTTCATAGCTGTGCTCTGAGCAGTAGCAGTCCGCTGAGTTGCCTGCTGCTCACTGTGGCGTATCTCAGGAGAAGCACTGCTCCTGACAGGGAGAAGATGAAGCCCCGCTGGAGCATCAGCTCTCACCCCTGGGGGTCCCGGCTCAGAGACACCTCAGCCCCAGGGCTGGGCTTGCTCAGAGGGACACTTTTCTGAAGGATCAGCACCCTCTGACCAATGTGAGGCCTCCACTTTGCTTGTGCTGGAGATCGCAGTGCCTGAAGCATTGAAACATCTTTATTTGTATATGCATGTACAGATGCATGAAAGTATAAGTCAAACAAAGCATTATAAATGTGCAGTGAAGAAATAATAGTCTGGTTTCCTTGATTAAATAGCTTAATTTACTGGGCTAAACAATAGGTTTATTACTCTGTTACTAGTTGGTATTGGAGGACACATCTGGTCTCAAGTAGAAATGTGTTTCTTTGATGTCCAAACATTCCAAAATGTGAGGAAGAAACAACTGTCAAACTTGATCTATATGTTAAAAAGTCAACCAGAAAGGTCAAATTAACTTTTAATGATATATACTTTAAAAAGCTGTGGGAGAACACGGTTCTTTAATATTATCTTTGCCAAGCTATGGGATATATAGCTCTTCTCCTGCCTGGCCACTGGAGGCTTCTCCATTTCTGTTGAGCACCAGCAGCCGCTGTGACATAAAGCCAAAAGAATTTAATCTTTTCCTAGGTTCAGATACAAGTTGCAGCCATTTGAGATGCAGGCCATGCTGGAGATGGCAAGGAAAAATAATGAATTTGGCTAAGTACATGGATAAATGGATGGAGAAGGAAGTTGGTCTCCAGCCCAGTGAACCTGGAGGAAGGCACAGCTCCTGCTCTCCACCCCTCACTGCTGAATGTGGAGCCAGAGACTCAGAAATGTTGTCTCATGGCTGTCAGGACTTATCACCATCACAAACCGGTGGAAAAAAACCCCAACAAACTCACAACGAAGTTAAGGAGATTAGAGGAACTGAGCAGTGAGACCTCACTTGGATATCTTCCAGTTTTTTAATGAAACATAAAAAAGGCCTTCAAAAGTAGGCGCTTTTTTTTTTTTTTAACCCTGTTTGCTTTGCTATACCAGAAATTTATATTGCACTTGTTTTGCTAGGAAGACTCAACTGATGAGGGACTTCCAGCAGCACAGGAGCACTGCAACTGCCAACACTGAAGGGACACGTTTTCAAAGGTGACCGGTAATTTCCACCACTCGGCCTGTGACATCCTAAAAGCAAGTGAAGTTTCTGAAAGCAGTGAGCACACACGCTATGGAGGAAGCCAAGTAATCTGGAGGTTCTCCAACGTGGTAGCCAGAAATGCAGGCTTTCCACACAAATGTATAAAGCTCAGAGTGGGTACAGAACTCAGCTTTACCTTTGGAAGAATTGACACACTGTTTGCCTGGGAGAGACGTGGGATCTCCTAGAGCTGTAGGGCTACCTATGCACAAGCTGTGAGTGAGGGAAAAGACTGATTCATGAATGTGAAGAGAAGAGATTTGCGTCATCTGTAAAACTACACACGTGTCCAGATACCTCACATAGCAGATGACCACATCGCAGAGCAAGAAAGCATTAAAACTGGTTTTAACTGGGATTTTCAAGCTGCCACACTCATGTCTGTGTGTTACCAAGTGGTACTGTCCCATCCAAGCATGCAAGAAAGCATGAGTCACGTCTCTTCAAGATTAGGAAGTGAGGTTTAAAAAGTACCCATTAAAAAAAAAAAAAACAAAACCTTTTCCATTACTTTTTTTTCTCTCTGTAAATGTGGGAGTCACAATTTTGGAAAGAAAACTAAAAAGTCTTACCAAAAAAAAGAAAAATTAACGTGATCCTGTAAATTTACAAAGCCTGTAAATGTTACGTAATCCTATGATTCCAGATGATGATGCCTTATGAGAGCCATCATGCTGGGCTATTTGCACTCAATTTGTGAGTCTTAGACAGTGGAAACTGGATACAGGATTGTCTTAGAAAAATGCAAATAAATCACAAAGATCCCCAGTTTTTCTTCACAGTAACAAAGAACTTAATGAAGAAAATATGTTAATGCTAAAACTTCTGTATTTTCATCTTGCTCTGTTTCTTATACTAGCCTCCATAACCTTCTAGCTTCCTCTAATGAAATTTAAAAAGAACAAGGGGCACTTTTTAATTTTTATTTTTCCTGAAGTCTCCCTTTTCTTTGTGCAAAGAAAGTTGAAAACAGCAGCAACAACAACAAATTAGTTCCAGAAGAAAACCTGCTTTCCTTATTGTGCAAGGTTTAGCCTTGCTTTGGGCTCTGCCTGCTGGATCAGCCGCCATTGGTGATGGAGTAGAGGTGGCATCTCGTGGGGATGCAGGAGATGAAGTTTCTATCTCCAGATTAGCAAATGAGCCTTTCTGGTAATTTTCTTAAGCAGGTGCATCAGTTCAAGAAAACTGACACCTGCCTGCCTGTCATCTGTTTCTAGCAGATGGTTGATATTAAGTAAAATCATGACTGTTTTAGTTTCCAGTGTGTTAGGGCTTATCATTCATTGCCTTTGGAATTACAAATGTGTATTTTCAGCTACGGCAAAAATTTGGATGGAGGAACATATTGAGATACTTTAAAATAATCAAAATAAAGGAAAAGTAAATGTTGAACCCTTCCTGGGGCTAACAGCGCTGGTTGCTCTCTGGTGCTGCATTCAACATGGTCAAGCTGCTCCCCAAAAACCTAAAAATCTACAAGAAACAAGAATATGTGGAAATCACTGGATAGAAATATAAGAATTGATCCTGAAAAATCTCACGTGGATGATTGATTAACTTAGAGCATGGTAAAAGCTCACACGAGTCCCAGATGAAGTCCAGGGCTGCATCTCTATTGCTCTTTGGTCCTTACTCCGTTGGCAGCACAGGAATGGAATGAGCTAGTAAGACAAACCAGCAGAAAAACAACTACCTGTTACTTGCAGAGATGTTTCTTATGGTGGAAGGGCTGAAGGTGCACACCATAAGACCAGTCATGTATCAGTTCTGGCCCATGGAGGAGACAGGAGCATGGGGATGGAGAAGGTAGCAGAACTGTAGCAGCCCCAGCTCAGACTGATGGAAGTTATACCCGTGGAGAGCAAACAGCATGACGCTGGATCTGACACTGAGATGGGTGGAAAACTGTCTGGATGGCCGGGCCCAGAGAGTGGTGGTGAATGGACTTAAAACCACTTGATGGCCGGTCACCAGTGGTGTTCCCCAAGGGCTCAATGCTGGGATCTGTTTAACATCTTTGTCAATGACCTGGATGAAGGGATTGATGCACTCAGTAAATTTGCTGGTGACACCAAGCTGGGCAGGAGCTTGAGGAGAAGAAGGCTCTTTAGAGGTATCTGGACAAGCTGGATAGATGAGCTAAGGCCAATTGCGTGAGGTTCAACAAGGACAAGCACTGGGTTCTGTACTTGGGCCACAACAACCCCAGGCAACGCTTCAGGCTTGGGGCAGAGGGGCTGGAAAGCTGTCCTGCAGAAAAGGACTTGGGGATGTTAATCGACAGCCAGCTGAACATGAGCCAGCAGTGTGCCCAGGTGGCCAAGAAGGCCAATGGCATCCTGGCCTGTATCAGAAGTAGTGTGGCCAGCAGGACCAAGGAAGTGGTAAGGTGAGTGTTGATCTCTCTTGTAATGAGTGATAGGACAAGAGGAAAGAGGTTCATGTTGCACCAGGGGAGGTTTAGACTGGACTTGAGGAAGAACTTTCAGCATTGGAACGGGCTGCCCANGAGGAGAAGAAGGCTCTTTAGAGGTATCTGGACAAGCTGGATAGATGAGCTAAGGCCAATTGCGTGAGGTTCAACAAGGACAAGCACTGGGTTCTGTACTTGGGCCACAACAACCCCAGGCAACGCTTCAGGCTTGGGGCAGAGGGGCTGGAAAGCTGTCCTGCAGAAAAGGACTTGGGGATGTTAATCGACAGCCAGCTGAACATGAGCCAGCAGTGTGCCCAGGTGGCCAAGAAGGCCAATGGCATCCTGGCCTGTATCAGAAGTAGTGTGGCCAGCAGGACCAAGGAAGTGGTAAGGTGAGTGTTGATCTCTCTTGTAATGAGTGATAGGACAAGAGGAAATAGGTTCATGTTGCACCAGGGGAGGTTTAGACTGGACTTGAGGAAGAACTTTCAGCATTGGAACGGGCTGCCCAGGGAGGTGATGGAGTCACCAACCCTAGAGATATTCAAAAGATTCATAGATGATGTTTTGAGGGATATGGTTTAGTTTAGTGATGGGCCAGTTAGTGTTAGGTTTGTGAATGGATTTGATTTTAAATATCTTTACCAATCGTAATGATTCTATGATTCTGTCATTCTGTGATTCTGTATCCCCACCTCACTTAATGGGTTGCCCTGGGCACTGCACTAAATATATTAAGCAGTGATGAATATACATATTTTAAGATTAAATCTACTTCCTAATGGAACTTTTCACTGGCAACCTTTTCCTCTTGTACCTTTGAATTGTCTGCAGCAGATCAACTGCTTCTGGGTGGAACAGCTTTCCAAGTTAAAACAACATCACCAAAAGATGAAAGGAAATTTGCAATGTGAAGAAAATATGTTTGTGGATAAAACCAATGAAATCAGCTTCCATAAAGCTCCCTCAGATTTAGGGTGTGATGTGGGAACTTTGTTTAAAAGAGCTCAGTTTTCTCCCTGGTAATCCCGTTACAGGTGTTGAGACTTCGTGCAGGAGAAAATACTCGAGTACAAGACTACTCTCCTATTCTTGATGTTAAAAAAGGCTTCTAAAATCTATTCCCAGGATGGCTGCAGACTTCAGAAGAATAGGGCTCTATCTGCAGGTGCCCAATCCAGTACTTTTTTCCCAGCCTGCTTTATGTCATAGGATAAATGCTGGTGCAGTCTTTGGCAAGAAGCAGCAGCTTCATGACGTGGCATTGCAGGGATATTTCTCCACCCAAAAATCTGACAGCATGTTGAGGTTCTCATCTGAAGACATCCTTCCAGTGCCATCTGCAGTGTGGTGGTGCAGTGGCACCAAAACAAGCCTGGTCATATAGGCTGCATCTCTCTGATCCCCCTTGCAGTGAGGTGCAGCCTTTCATTTTTCCCTAGCCTCAGGAGGGACCAAGAGATGGTGGTGGGTCCTTGGAGAAACCAGAGTGGGAGTCTGATTCCTCTTTCTAGTAGAGGACGTTGATTGGTGAAGGTAAGGTGAGGGGTGGTGAAGACAACCACAGCAGGGTCCTAATGATGCAGGGTGGTTGCACCAGCCTCCTGCTCACACCTTAGTGTAAAGCAGGGGAGTTATGTCAGGGTTAAGACGGAAGGTGTAAAGGCTGGAAACCCAGACCTCTCACTTTACAGCTCCTCTGTGCATCCAGCGACACCGGGCACATCCAAGCCAGCTGGTCCCTCTTTGCATGCAGGGGACTACATATTGCCACGACCACCTCGAAGCATTTTATTACGAAGTTTGGGAAAACCATCAAACCAAACAACTCCTTTGCCAGCTCTCTCATCCATCTGGCCTTTGCCTTTTTCCCTGTAGCAGAGCCAGCTGAAAGGGATGGTCCCACAGCATTTCCCAGGCTGTATCAGGGGGTACCAGTTGCGTCCAGCTGGACCGTCTGGCCAAGGATGGATCCTATAGGTTTTCTGCAATGCCTCCTCAGAGGCGAATTCTGCTGGAGACAGCAGCAGCTTTGCTGCAGAGAGCTGGAAGCAAGGACAACTGAACAAGATTTTTTTGGAGGCAGTAAGACTTCTTTTTTTTTTTTAAGTCAATAAATAAGAGAATTGTGGGGTTTTAAAAGCAGGAAGGCTGAGTCAGACAGGGTTGCTGATCACAGCTCTGCCTGCGAACTGGGAAATGCAAAGAAAGTCATTTCTGTGCCACAGAAATATCTAATTATCGTCTGCCATCTCAAGTGCCTCCAAAGAGAAACTCCTGCAGAGACCTTTGAAGCTCTTTTAATACAGAAAGTAGGAAAATACTCTGTCAAACTGAACCAAGATGCAGAATGTGATCATATAAATCCCGTGTCTTGGAGCACAGCCCAGGCGTTTCTGACTTTGTTGTTTCTCGCTGAGGTTTAGCAATTCAGCAGAATCACGTTTGCAGTCCTACATCTCCTGGTTTTGGTAGGGATGGCACTCGAACTAATCACTTAGGTAAATAAACATTTAAAAACCTAGAGGAGAACTAAGACATCTGCAGAAAAAAAAAAAAAGAGGAAAGGTGATATATTTGGGGGTTACAAATTATCGTTATTTTTCAAATTCACAGAGGCTTTATTTTTAGAGAGGATAAAACCTGCTAAGCCTTCAGTTCCTGACACATCTCTTTGGAGTGAGGAGAGAGCGATAGCAATTAACGAGGAGGTAGTGCCAATGGGATTGGTCTTGTCTGTGCATTTTAATGTTTCAGCTTCCTAAGAGAGAGGAATTGGTGAAGTAGGCAGTGCACAGCTGTAAAAAAGTAATTATTGGTAGTGAAAAGAGAATAGTACCAGCACTGCTTCAGCAAAAAGATCCTGGCTACTGTGGGTGGCTCTGGGCTTGTTATTCACCTTCCAAAAACCCTTGACATTGTTGTTTGGAAGCTGGCTGCTGTGATGCTCAGGGGACTGCCATCATCACCTGTCCCGCTGGCAGTGGTGCTGGGGAGAGTTGAGAAAGGGCCAGATGTAGATGAACTGTGCTGAAAATACCTTCGGTGGGCCAGACCTTTATCTTTTCCCCCTCAGAACAGTCATTTGAATTAAGCATCTGTGGCAAAAAAAGAAGAGGGAGAGCAAACATTTAGAACTGTTTATTGAATAAAACAAGGTTTTAAAAGCCGCATTATTGTTCCAGGACACAATGGTCGTTACTGTTTTTGTTAGTAAGTACCCGTGTGATTTAAAGCTGCTGACAGCACCAGACGCTCACAATGAAATCATCTCTCCCTCCCCTCCCCGCAGTTCAGGCAGACACTCATTTGTATGTATGGGTTCAGCCTGTCTGCTGCGGCTGGCCAAAGCGACAGATACTAATGGCATATGTTAATTACAACCCAACAACTTCCTTTCATTTGGGTGTTTATTAACATTCTCACTTCTGCCCATGGAGGCAGCTGGCAGGAGATGCCGAGGCTGCTGGGGGTCATGTGTGATCTTCAATCTGGGGCCGCGATGTGAACCAGATTACGCCTGTCCCTCAGCTGGCGAATACGGCATCCCAGCAAAGAGTTTTTTTCCCCTCTGTGCTCTTATAAGGCTTCAGAGAAGTTGGAAAGGAGATGGGAGCTCAGGAGCAAATTCCCAACTGTGGGTACTGATCTCTTGATTGCTCCAGCTGTAGTTCTGCTCAGAATCCAGGATTCCCCTGGGAATGCCATCGTGGAATGAACCCAAATAGCTGGAAAACAGCCCAATAATTTGGAATTTAGGGGGAATCATAAAGTATTTTGTGTAAACAAAAAGGCAAACAGGTTTTGCTGAGAATAAGAGGAATAATCACTTCACGTAGAGCCAGGATCCTTCTGCCCTCCTCTCTAATTTCCAAGCATAATCAAAGATAAATGTTTCAAAGCCAAAGGGACAATTAGGAAGTCTTGCCTTACCTTTCCCGTCAAAACTGGCTTGTGACATTAGAAAGATGAGACAAAACCTTTTTTTTAGAGAAAGGATACTCAATTCTGATTTCTAAACCCTTATCCTTATTGAGGGCCATCTATCTCGATTTCTTATGTCACAGTTGTCCAAGATGGCCAGTTAATTTGACATAATACTGTTGTTTTTTTAAAATCTGAAAATCCATTTTCAAGTTGCTGTGCTTCAATTTAATTCAACTTTATTCATGTCACTGTGCTTGCCAGGAGTCACAGCCAATGGGAGCAGGACTGCATGCAGTCAGGTTTTGCAGACATATAGAGCAAACCCACCAAGCTCAAGGTATAAACCAAGCAAAGTCAGACACAAGACCACAACAGAGACCAGTATGAGCAGGTAGTTCTTGGTTGCCTTTAGAAAAAGTTGTATTAATCCAAAGGCATTTCCAGGAGCAGTTTGTAGGAGGGAGCTGTGTGGCTGATGGGAAGCTTTGAGGCAGCATGAAAGAAAAATAAGAGAGTCTTTTTGCTTTTGTTTCCAGACTGGTTTTGATTCATGTCAAACCCTGTATGAGGTAAGCCTTGAGTATCCGTGGCATTCCCTTCAGCAGGCATCAGGCTGCATTTGGCATCTGGGGACTTCACGTAGCAAGCGTTGTGCTGCTCTGGTGACTATGAGTTAAGTCCCTGCATAATTCCCCACAGCCTTCACTCATCTGGAAGTAATGCACAATTTGCAGTTTTTGTTACCTCACTATTTAACCCTTCCATGTATTTTGTGTGTATGTGTGCATGTGTGTGCTGTCCATTCACAAACACCCAAGCTAAAATTGCACATCTGCTTTTATTTGTTGAGATGTGCAAAGAATTACAGCAGATTAGTAAGACATAATTGTCCTTGACAGCTTTCTGGTTTCTCTTCTTCCTTCTTGAGGTTAAATATTTTAGCTACTGGCTTGACCACTTTTAAATTTTATTTATAAAACAAAATAAACTTAATTTATAAAATAATATAAAGAAAGTATATTTTAAGGAGCTTGATATCATGTAGATCAGAATGTAATGGACAATTGAGGAAGATTTTTGATTTTTATGCATTTTTCATTCTCAGGTTCCAGCGTTTGGCCCTGGAAGCTGTTCTTGAGCACCTCGGTATTGCCCAGTGGAGGATCTATAGGGTGAAGCTAGGCCTATAGCACCTTTTTTTCCAAGAGGAGATGGAGAATGGCTCCTCTCCTTCTCCTGTGGGACATGGGACAAGGGCTCTGCCTATGCAGAGCTGCCTGTGTATTGCTTCTACTTTGTACTGACCCAGGGCAGAGCCAAATGAGGTTACCTATGGTCTCTAAGGCTCTGAACAGGACTCGGGAAGTCATATCTGGGATGAACAAGCCAGAACAGCAGAATAAACAAGGGGTTTGGTTTGGTTATTTTTTTCCCAGTGTTTGCAACCAGCAAAATCCCCACACAATCACTTGTCACAGATTGCCAACTGCCCAAAATGCATGTCAGAGGAGTAAGGGCTCTTAGTTTAGCTGCCTCTATTGAAAATGACTTTGTTTCTTGTTTCAAGAAAAGACATTCAATTATCTGTTCATACATTGTTCTCACTCCCCATGCTACTGGACTGACAGGACATTTTAGTTATTTATTGAGATGTTGTAAAGCCAAGACCTTTGAATACTACATTACTGAGGAGTTCACATGCGTTGTACTAGTCTTCTGGATCTTTCTGCTAGAAAGAGGTTGTCCACAAGACAAAGCAAAATGAGAAAAACACAGTCCTGTACTACAACAACTATGTAACCAAGGTGTGAACATGGGTCTAGGTTTTAGCAAGAGCTTGCAAAAAAAGGCTAAATCCTCTGTCCTTACCCTAGTGCAAGGGCAGTCACGCTGTCTGTGTACACCCATGGGCAATCTCACAGTGAAGGGATTGCTTCCATGCCCTGTGGCTTTGACTCTACTTTCATAGTAATAGAAGTGATAAAGTTAGAGAGGGAAAATCCTTGGATGGCTTCTGCTGTGTTCTGTGGGAATGTGCCATGTCCTAAAGTGTTTCACAGGACAAACTATCCTGTGTAGGAGTCTCTGGTTGGTAAATCCCAGCTATCACATAGATGTTGTTGCTTGTACCCCTTGTCCCTGTGTACAGGACCACAAATCACACTAAAGAGTCAATTCTTCTTTGTGTGCATCCACTGACATGTCATGATTCAGGGGTTTTCCAGCCATGGGCTCACCATTGTTGCAGGTATATCCCCTCCTTAGTCCAATAAGTGTAAATTCCTCAGGGGAAACACATTAAATCAATAGGCTGAAAGAAACAATGTGAGAGGAGTTGGTAAGTGTTTGTCACTGACCATGGCAGAGGGAATGCATTGGGTTAAGTGAGTATGACCCATCTTTACAGAAAGGCCTGGTGACACTTGGCAGTTCTCTTCACATCCCTGTATTGGCCAATATCTTCACCGGTCCTAGGTAGAACCAAATGCTCCGATCACCAGGAGGTGCTGCTTCTGCACAAGCCCTTTGGGCAGTCACTTCTACCTCCAGAAACACTCCCCATCATGACCTTTGAGGCAGGACTTGAGATATTTTTTCCCAACCTGAAAGCCTGAACAGTTTGGAGGCTCATTACTCTTTTCTTTCCTCCTTCCTGCACTGTGTATCAAGCAACTAAGGACTGGAACTGATACGAGGCTGAGCTGCCAGTAAAAACATCCCCCCCTAAGCCCTAAAGGAATTTGGGATGTTTTTCTCTAGACTGCTAAGACCCTCCAAAGCACAGTGATTGTACCAATCTTGAAAATAAAAGGTGTGGACCAGGAAGTCTTGAATCAGGAACAGGAAGCACTGGCTGAACTGATAACTGAAACGCTGCTTTAAAACAACCTGGTGAATAGAGCAGGCCAGCAGCAGGCCAGCAGCAGGCCAGCAAGGCTTCTGCAAGGACAGGCTGTGCCTCTCCCATTAGCTCATCTATTAGCTCATCCCACAGTAAACCCATTCACAACCAGACTCACATTCTCTAGCATTTTACAAACATCCATCTGAAAACTGAACGGGCAAGTGGGCAAAATTCGCTCATGGCTAAAACTTGCCGACAAGTATAAAGCAAGAGTTCACTTGCAATACGGCAAAGGCAGCACATGGCTACAGGCATCCTGGTGGGCAGAGCAGGAGGAGAGGGAAAGAAGAGGAAATACGCTGAAGACATCAATTTGCTGGGGTTAATTGAAACTAGAAAAACCTGTGAGGCACTTCAGAGATGAGGTCAAAATAGTCTGAAGGAGCATAGAAAGAACAATAAAAAATATTTGAGGGGCGGAAGAGACTGAAAGATGAAAAGGCTCAGGTGAGAGTGATGGTAAATATGAAGGAACCTGACAGAATGACTTGAGATAATATAAAGCATGTCAGCTGAAGTAACACAGAGAATTTCAGCTGAACACGTTATTTCCTTTCTTTAACACGAGAGCAAAGTGACATCAGATGAAAATGAAATACAAGGGGTATAAATGTCCCCAAAAGAAATGCTGCTTTTTCAGAACAACACACACCTCAACTGCCATCACCTGAGCAGGTATGCTTTCATTCTGCCAGAGTACAGGGCCGTGTCCATACTTATGTGATAGCTTGTTTCTCTCATGACACTAACAGCAAATGATTCATGCATGGGCATGATTTTCATAAGGTAATGTTGGAAGTGATAGTTCAGCCAGATTCTGGGAACGGCTGGCATTTACATGGCTAATAGGCCCAGCAGGTACGTCAAGGGAAAAAAATGATCTGTGGACTATCCCACTCTGAGGTGTGATCCAATCAGTAGTTGCATAAGATTAACATTAAAAAAATAAATCCCATGAACGATGTACTCCAAATGTACCTGATTCCAGCAGCCCTTCACCTTCTTCTAGGATTAGACATTTCTGAAAGTAAGTAAGTAACAAAACTGATTTAACTAGTGTGCTAGGACCTAGGTCCTCGGCAAATGTCTGCAGTCAGGCACAGATGCAGTGCACATGCTACAGCGACACAAATAAATTCCCATCTCAAAAAGCTTCTCTTTAGACAGTGAAAATACATGCAAACGTGATGTAGGTGTATGAGACTCCTGTGAAAACACTCTCCCCATGCATCCCCCTGAAGCCCCTGAACCGCCCTTCAGGGCCAAAGGTCTCAAACCCAGGGAAATTCTGTTGCTACCAGGTGAAGCACAAAGCCTGGTAGCCCGCAAGCAGCCCAGTAGCCAAGCATGCAGAAAAGTTGGTGACTGCAATAAAGTTGTGCAGGCATGAGCTAACTAGATCTTTGAGAAGGAGCCTGAGATGAGTGGCTGCCCCAACCTAATGCCACAGCTCTGAGCATTTGAGCTGCAGAGGGAAGGTACTGTAGCGTGTTCGCAGGACCAGCCAGCAGCATGGGGCGGGCTCACAGCTGTGTAAGTCATTGCTATCCTGCAAGAGCAACTCTGAAACCGCCCATGAAAGGTTACACAGGAGTGGGAAAGCTGCCAAGCGGTTACATCCCAAAGCAAGAGAAAGTGAAAGCGTTACAGCTTAGGCACTCATTATTATGATGTTGTTTACCTACCTTGTTTGAATTTCTTTTGTTTCCCTTTAATAAGTGCATTTCCTGTTACCTCTCTGACTCTTGAGAATGTTTTGAAAACAACTGCCCATCAGACAGTTTATCCCATTTTCCCCAGGCTTCTGGTTCTGAGCTCAAGCTGGAGTGTTTGTAGCGATGCCCTTACGCTTGAACTCAGCCCTCAGTACTGCCCATCAAGTCCTGGCAGAATGGTTATGTACACATGACTCTTATTCACTCCGTTGGAGAAGCTGGACAGGCATCCAAGGACAGGCCTTGTCTCCATGAGCAGACACAATATCTCATTATGGTCTGGAAGGATCATTCTCAGAGATGCAGCGCTGGGATGACAAATCCATAACCTCCTTGGGGGTCTGTTTCTTTGTAAATACACAGACATGACTCAGATTATACTAATGCAGTTATGTGTGAAAATTCACGGGGAAAATATAACCCTAAACCACCTTAGTAAGAAAATAAGCTGCAAAGCCAAACGTTACTGCGTGCTTTTTTTTTTTCTTTCTGCCTGGCTACCAGCAATTTACAAGTTCTCTCTTGTTGGTCCTTGGGAAACAGCACATCCCAAGACTATGAGCACCAAGCAGTTCAAAGCAACACCAGCACTTCCCAGCACGATAGGTAAAGCAAGCCTGCAAAGGTTTGTTGGCATCTCAACTGGCCTAGGTGGTGCATGATGTCCTTCCTGTACACCACACTGTCAGGCGTTTGCAGGTGTGGGTATTGATCGCCTGTGATTGCTTGTAGCTCTCCTGCTTGCCAAAAGCTCCCAGATCTCATCCTGCTCACCAGGAGCCTTTGGAGGGTTTGATGTTGCAAGTCCTCCGCTAATGGGCTGTGCACTGGTGCTAATGAGGTTCAGAGCGCTGACCACAGGGATGATGGGCCACTTGTTATTTTCCTAATTAATTCAAGAACTAATCACAGGGTAGCATGCTGCAGAAGACAGACTATCTAACGACCGAGTTAAGAGGTCTGCACAAATCTGTCCCCTCTGCATTCTTTTCTGAGTAATTTTCCCTGCCTTTTGTAACTCATTTGAACAAAAGAGGGTAAAAAATCTTGTTCTACCAGCTGCTTGTGTTCTCCCTCATGGCCACTCATCCTGTACATTAGCTCCTTATGCTATTTTCAATCATCTGGCATTCCTTTTGGGCCCACCCATCCTGCATACACTGAGCTTAAATTCTTGACCCCTACTGGGAGATGACATTAACTCTCTGCTTCACTGCCTTTCCTATCTTACTCAAAGCTTATCTAAACCCACACTTGTGCCTATCTCTGAGTTTTCTTTTTCTCTTGATCATAACGCTCTAATTAGAGCCTTGAAGCATACAGAGAAATGATTTGCATGAAAGGCACTATTCAAAATGAAACTGGATCCCAACTCGTGCAGCTTAACAGCAGGATTTGAAGGCAATAAGTTATTTTCAGCCCTTATTTCTTGTCATTGTTTTTGAAAAGACTCAAAGCCCTCATCATCTTCTGTTTCCTAAATGATCAGAGCTAGTTTCTCTAGTTTTTCTGGATAGATACTAACCTCATAGCTCTGTACTGTATTAAATACACCCTGGAAGAGTTACCACACTCCTCTTCAGCGTGTATATATTTCCTTGAGTGTGTATCACCTGTTATCTGGCCCACACAGTGGATCTCTATCTTGTATGTTAAAACACACGAAATAAAGGCATTAGTATAAACATCTGTGTTCCTCACTTTCTTGTTCTTCTTCTTGTTCTTCTTGCTCATTAAAAAAAAACCACCCAAACAAACAAAAAAACAGACAGGAAAAGTTAGTCATATCTCAGAGTGGTAAGTAACTTTAAAGTACTAATAGAAGAGATGAAGACATCTTCATAACTATATCATTAAATACGGAAAGTTTGTAAATATCCCATTTACATACCAAAGCGGTTGTCTTATGTTCAAAACCTCCTCTCAGAAGAAAAGCAGCTCCCGATGCCATTTGGCACAGAAGGGGACATAAGTTACAGAAGAATTGACACAAGGAATTTGTGCTGTGGCTATTCATGGTGCTGATGCTTTCCGTGTAAACATCTCTGTGTCATGGGTGTGTGTGAAGCTGCTTTTTGCTTGTTAACAGGGGGAGGGGGCTGCAGTGCTGGTCCCAGTAAGCAATCCTCAAAACTTTCCCCCAGCTCTAGGCTGGACCCACCTCAATCCTGGCCAGGCCCATCTGGAACCTCTATAATCACTATTTAAGAAGGGAAATCTGATGTGGAAGAGGAGATGTAAGAGTGGTACAAGATGGAGGCGACCATGGGGACTCCACAGTTAGAGGAGGAAGGCAGGAGGAGCACCAGACCAGAGACCCCTCTGCAACCCATGGTGAGAACACAGCTGTGTCCCTGCAGCCCATGGAGGGCAATGGCAGGACTGAGAGCCACCAGCAGCTCCATGTGAGTGTGCCCGGATGGGCAGGAGACTGTGTGAGGAGGCGGCCATGGCACAGGTCGTGCTGGAGAGCCTACACACTGCAGAGCAGACCCACACGAGAGGCAGAGAGGAGCTGCAACTGATGAGAGGAGTGGCCCATGCAGGGCTACCCAGCCTGTGAGAGACCCTGTGCTGGAGCAGGGAGGACCAACAAGGAGTCCATCTACTCTGAGGAGCCATTGGGAAAGAACTGACTGAAAACCCCATTCTCTGCCCCCCCGAGCCTTGCAGTGGGGGAGGAGATAAAGACACCAGAATCAGGACTCTGAGCCTGGAAAGAGGGGAGGGTTGTAGTGAAAGTAGTCTTAAAGGCCTGGTTGTGCTCTTCATCATCATGCCACCCTGTGTTGTTTTCTGTATGTTATATTTTGGGGTTTTACATTTTTGGATGGTGATGGATTAAGTTTATGTCTGTTTTCTTCCCCAAGTTGACTAGCCTTATCTGCTTTGCCTGGAACCATAAGTGGCAACTGAGCCCTCCCTGTCCTTAGCGAGTTCCAGAGGCCCTTGGTACTTATGGTTGATCATGGTCCTTTATTTTCTAAATGGGTCTAAGCCATGATATTGGGGGATGAGATGTGTCCCAGACACTGGAATAAAAAAACAGAAATAGTCCATTTCTTGGTAGCATATTCAAAACAACATTTGCAAAACAAATTCAGCGCCAGTGTAATGGATTTGTTCACTCCACGTCTAGCATTATTGACAAACCCTTGTTTGGGGTGTCCATGGCGGACGAGTCACATCCTTGCCGGGGCACTCTAGCTGTGCTTTAGGAAAGTTCCGTTGCCCATAAGGATGCTTTCCTCATTTGAAAAGCTGGGAGAGCTCCTGGCATTCTGAATGCATGGCTAGTCCCATGGGATGCTCTCTGTGCTGTGCTGTTTCAGCAGTCAGCTGGGCAACAGCAAATTGGTTGTGTGGACTCAAGCGTTTCCCCATCCCACTGCCTTTGAACCCACAAGAATGAAGAACAAACTTCTAATGAATGAGTGCAGTGCACTGTATGTGCCCCTGGCTGGGCTGGTATGGCTCTGCTGGCCTTGGGGAGAAATAATGCACAGGAACGACGTCAGGACCAAAGTTCTCATGCATCCGAGATGAGTTTGGGCCTGTAATTTCCATGCATCAGAGATGTGTTTGGACCTGTAATCTCCATCCGACGCAATAACAGGTTAAGCTATGCAAAACTGAAGGTTATTACCCGAAGGATCGGGGACAAAGGCCAGGCCAAGGCTGAATGTAGTGGCTTGTGCCACGGCAAGGGTCAAAAAACAAGGAGTCTGGATAGAGACCTGACATTGCTATGAGAGATGAGCGGAACAAATCCTGCTACACCCCTGATCATCTCTACACACCAACCTCCCCTTCAGCAGCATCAGCAGTGGTCTTTCTGGTTTCCAGGGCTCTGACACAGGAAAAAAGCAGGGTGTCAGACCCTTCCCCCCTCCCTGTTTCAGGACAGCCTCCCCTCACGGGTAACTGTCTACTTTGCCCATGACTAGAGCGAGTCCTGCTCTGTGGGAGTGCACTTATTGTTTTATACAAAAGATATTTCCTAGAAAAGAAAGTGCAGGAACATGTCAGAGGAGAGGAATAAGTGATTTTTCCAACTCCAAATAAGTGCATGCAAACAAGGACAATTGCCAGTGATTACTCCCAGAGCTGTGCCTTCCAGACCCACCACACTCCCATCCTGTGCTGTTTGCTCTTCTCTCTGGGCCAACTGATATCATTATCTAATAGATACTGTGGAATTTTGATGTCAAATAGTAAAACTAGGCACTAGAAAGCAAGTTTCCTCTGTAATTACTTAAAAATCCTCAGAGGAGCAGATGTTGAGGCCATTGTCCATATCACAGGATGGCTGTAGTTGGAAGAGACCTCTGAAGGTCATCTAGCCTAAGCCCCTTAAACAGGGCCAGTTGCCCAGGTCCATGTCCAGCTTGCAGTCCCAAACTGCAGCAGTCGGGATAGCACCTGGGGAGTGCTGGCTTCTCAGAGTGACTCAGAGAAGATTTCTCAGAAGTTGCTCCAGAAAAGGAAATAGAAGTCGAGTTGCCCCAATATAGAACGATATAGTTCAAACTCCTGTCAGTGCAGTTTCATCTGTGCCCACAGAGCTCAGTTAAGGGTTATGCTTTAAAATGAAAGCAACCAATGTAGAAAAGTCAATTCCAACAGCCATGTCTGGAGGAAGACCTAGCAGCACTCAGGGACTCTGTGAGTGGGAGACCTAGGCCCATGTTTCTGCACTGCATCAGGCTCCCTATGATGTCCTGGGCAAATCTCTCATCTTGACAGTGCCTCAGTTGCCCACAGAAACAACAGGGAGGTAAGAGATCTTCTTGGGCCCCCAGCAGTGCACATGATTGGATGGGATAAATCTTAAATACCGAGGTGCCAGGCCATAGTGATGGATATTTAGGTGGACAGGTAAAACCGCTGCAAGCAGTTACTGCCAGGTCACCTTTAATGAAGACATCTCTAGTAGCCTCACAGAAGAGGTGTTCTGAAGACCTCCCTGAAGTGTTTCACAGAATAAATCCTGATTATTTGGGCTTTGTGCAGACAAAGTGATTGTTACCCTAACTTCTTAAGGCACATAAGCATTTAAGCTGCCTTAAATCTTTAAGGTAGCACAATGTAAGGATTAAATCCAATTTATATCCTTGTTAAGTCTTCTAGGTGCTTAAAGCGTTTAAGCCATTTTTAAGTCTTTTGAGAATGACTGCTGATTTCCATGGGAAGGATGCAATGTTGAAAGACACTTTGTATGCAAAGTCCTCTTAAAGTTCATGCTGTCAGACAAGCCAACATCTGATACGCAGCCTTATCAGGAAAGACTTGAAAAATGTCTAGACTTTCATTTCCCCACCATTTCAGGTTTGGTTCTGGGATCACAGTGATGCTTATAAAAGTAGCAGGGTTTTGAGAACACAACGACTGATCCATCACTGGAACATGAGAGTTCATCTTATCCTCTACCATGGCTTCACTACGCTGGTCTGTGGTACATACTTCAGAGGACAGCAGAGGAAGTAGAAAAAAAGTAGATTCCCTCCGCATCCAGGGACAATCATAGCTCAGAACTAGCCAAAAGGCTTTTGGTCTGACTTTTCAGCTCTGACCTTTGGATTGCAATCAACCTTGGAATGTCCCATCTGAAAAAGCAACATTTTTGGCATGCTGTGAAAGCAAGGCTTTATAGTAGAAACTACTTTTGCAGCTTTTACTGCATGATTTACACTCAGAGGATGCTGTGACAAACTGCTGAGCACAGCAAAGCTTTCTATGAAAAGGGATCTGATGCAGCAAACCCTGTCCTATGCACACAGATGAAGAAATCACTTAACCCCTTGAAATAAAGAGCTCTAGAGGACTGGGTCACCAGTTGACAGAGTGCTTTTCTTAACTTCTCTTGCTGGGTCATATAACTTTTACAATTTGATACTCTGAATGGCAGATGAAGACCTGTCTGCTTCAATTTGGTCGGGCAGTAGCTGGGAAGCAGCCTGCATCCCTCAAGCCCTTAGCTTGTTATATATTGTATATATTGTAGCCATACACCGAAGCTGTCCTGCAAAGTCAACAGTGACAGAAGACCCCTAAGCAAGGGCAAACCAGAGAGACTTCTCAGTTGAGTGTAGTCCCCTATGCTGGGATATGGGCTCTCCTGATGGAATCCTTTAAGGGCTGGCACTACAGGACTCTCAAGGGACTAGGGTATGATTTGCCTCTGTCTCCTAATAAAATCTAAGACTAGGTGGGTCACCTTGCCTGCATAGTCAGTGAGCAGGGATTGGCATTTGTAGGAAGCCATTCCCCTGACTCATTTCACACATCTCTCAGCAAAAAGCAGCTTAACCTTCAGACAAGTTCATTGCCCTCCTCTGTGAGTCCAGACAACTAGTCAGAAGTGAGCACCCACAGTGCACATTTGAGCAGATGAAACCATGAGCCTCACACCTAGGTACAAGCGAAGTGCTTAAATTGGCCAGACAGGCACCTACCACGTGTGCTCCAGTGTGCACACAAAAATTAGTGACTTCCTTGCCCATGTCTACAGGTCAGTTTTGAAGTCCCTCTATACTCTATAAAACTCCATTGCTATGGGATCATGGGGTCAGTTTAGTTTTTCCCCCTTTCAGTTCATCGCAAACTGTTAGTGTGTGCCATAAAGGGTTTATGTAAGCACACTCAAGTGGTTTGGAATGCTTTCCACTTCTCTGCATTTGCACGTGAGAAGTCTCTAACCCCCATTGGCAGATTCTCAGCAGATCTGGGGTTTATGACTGAATGCCTCCAAGCTGGGATATGCAAATGGACGGCAGTGTTTGGAGTCAGTGACCGCACTCATGCCTACAATAATCACAAGCAAATACAAGCCACAGGGAATTGTTAAAATGGAGGCTGATTTGACCATAACAAAAGTCTCGACTGGGTTTTGTTAGAAAGTGCCTCATTAGTCTGATATTTTCTGTGACATCCCATTGGCAGTAGATACAAACAGAGGGCTTTTTTTCTCCTGTCTCACAGATGAGCAGTAGGCAGAAATTCCCATGTTGGCCAAAAACAGGCTTGTTCTCCACACCCAATCTGTGCATCTGGAGGACCCAAGCCTGAAAGATGCTGAACATCCCCCTCTGATGAGGGGAGCCAGGTAGTTACTTGCCTCAGCTGCTGGGATAATCTATCCCAAAAAGGGAATGGAAAGTTCAAGGGCTTATTTAAGAGCTCTGTGCCCAAACTTAGCTCGTGCAAAAGGAATCTGCAGGCTGAGAGAGCGCAGACTGCTGCACAGCTCTCTCTCTCTCTCTGTTACCTACCAGGGTGAGTTAAGAAGTATCCCAGCCCAAGCAGAGATGGCCCCTGCAGAAAGCAAGTGGGAAATGCCACACACAGAGCAGAATCCAATGGACAGTGTAAATATGTAACATGTTTGGGTATGGCAGACCAGCTGATGGGCAGCAGGGCTGGCTGCACTCCCACACACACAGCCCAGACTGATGCTGATCTCCTCTGCTACCATGAGGTGCTGCTAGCTCATGGTCAGCTTGGTGAGCACCTGGGCCTCCAGGTCCTTCTCCACAGAGCTGCTTTCCAGCTGGCTGCCCTTCCAGCTGTGTGCACAGCCTTCACTAGTGCACACAGGCATTCCTTGCCAGGGCCAGGGCTTTTCATTTCCCATACTCAACTGCATAATGTTCCTGTTAGTCCTCCTCTCCAGCCTCCCTAGGTCCCTGTGCACAGTGATGCTGCTCTAGAGCTTATTGACTGCTTCCCCTGACTTAGTACTACTGGTGTTGTCACTGACAAGGCAATCTGTCCCATTGTCAGGTCATACTCCTGCATCAAAACCTGACAAAGTCCTCCAGCTGGACTCTGAAACACTGCCCACCACCCTTTGACTCTGGAAATCCAGTCAATTTTCCACTCACTTGATATCAAATACACTATTTAGAGAAGGCCCTATCAAGCATTAACTTTACATATGAAGCCACCATGGTCAGAAATTCAAAATACATCTGCCTTTCCTTTTGAATGCAGTTATTTCTGTTTGAGAGAGCCATTCTTCTTGCCCCCCCCCCCCATCTAGATGTGTGAAATTATTCCAACTGCTCATCCTGTGAGAAACAGCAAGTGTCATCAGAGACATCACAGAAACTGTCCACTTGGCTCTGCAACAATAATTCTCACT
The DNA here is from genome assembly GCA_013401255.1 of Urocolius indicus. Lineage (NCBI taxonomy): Eukaryota > Metazoa > Chordata > Aves > Coliiformes > Coliidae > Urocolius > Urocolius indicus. Next base: position 50,428 of record WBNH01002007.1, read on the forward strand.
TGCCAGGAGTTATAAATTATATGTAATGGTCTACAGGTCAAAGGCCCTGAACTGATCCTTGGTGTCATCTCACTTATTACTTGGCTAGAGGAAAGACAGTATTCTTGGTGTACTAAGACACCTCTGTTTATCTGAGTGATATGAAAGAACTGTTGTTGTTTCAGTGAGATTCACAATAGATACACTGCATGCCTTGCTACTGCAGAATTGGAAACTCCGTGGTAAATTGCTGATCACCTGCAGAGACAATGACCTCCATTCTGTAGCACCCTCTGAATAGCTAAGGCCAGCAATCCTTTGCCACTGCAGTCAAGAGTTCATTCTGTTTGCTAAGCCATTACAATCATTATTCTAATTACCTATCCAGTCCCATTCTTGTGCGTGGTGCTGCACAAAGACAAAGGGAAAATTGTTTTTGTCTCCTAAAGTTTGAACTCTTAATCAAAGAAGGAAAGCATTCAGGCACCTAACAAATCACATATGTTGGGGTGGGATAGAAATTACTCCATGGATTAGCTAGGCAATGTCTGTGAGAAAGACGTCTGGGTGAGGAACTGATGTATTTCTGTCAATCCCCAGCCCCTATACCCCAGTGAAAGTGGAGGGTGGGAAGGCTGAGTGTTTAATAGCCTGGTGCACAGGCAATAATTCCTCTGGAATATAGAGACTGATTTGCTTGACATTTCCTCTGGAGTCGATGGTATTAGAACCATCAGGCAATTTCTGGGAAGCTAATTCTTTCCTTTCTACTGTATGTTGATAAGGAACAAAGAGATGTTAAGTGCTCGAATCTCTCAAAAATCCAACATCATTTGGATGCAAATCTCAACAACCTTTTCTATAGTGTAATGTGAGAATTCATACAACTGCTTTTCCTATTTCATGAACAAAGTTTCCTGCTGGCAGTATCCGAAATAAATCTAAGGTCTGGCATAATATATAGAGCTTACTAGAGATTTATTTATTTATTTATTTAAATCAATAGCACGCCCTTATAAGGAAATCTTGTCAGACTATAATTATATATCCAAGCAAATGTATAGCTGCATGCTTCTTAATAAGACTATTGCAGAGTAAAGATGTGAATTGAAAAGGAATTGAGAGGCTTCAGATGCCCGGAATGTTCTACAGTCCCTGCACAGATGGAATTCCCAGTGCTGCTGTGGCAGGCCGTTATAACTTCCTTGTTTCACACAAGCAGCTATTTGGGATTTTTTTTTTCTCTTTTTCTGGGGGGTTGTGGCTGAGATCATGCCAGTCCCCACCAACATATTGGGTTCACTAGACAGCATTCTGTTGGCTCGGGTTGAAACAAGTTTGTATTGAATTAGATGGCTTCGCCCAAGAGACTGGCTTATTTACTTTTGTCTATATGCCTAACCTTTCTGTTCCTGTTTTTGTCACCTATACAGCACTTTAGAGACAGTACTTATACCATATTTATTGTGGTTACTTAGCGATGCTCAGCTTGGTTTTTTTCAGTGCTTCTGCTCTCTGTTTGAGAGCCCACAGGCTGTCTGTCCATGGCAGGACAGCCCTTATCCTGATCTGCTGGAGTCAGCACAAAAGCTGAGATGGGTGCTCATTATGCAGAAATATCTGTGTTTTTATTGCTGTGTCCCTTCCCTTTTTCTTCTTCCACCATCTGTTGCCACTCCCCATACATCTAGGTCTTGGGCACAGGGTAAATATTTCCCATTGCTTTATCCAAGGTGTAGATTAGGCACACACGGGCTCCAACTCCTTCCTACATGCAGGAGCCAGTTGGGATAATTAGTTCATATGAAAATGAGCTTGAATGGCTTTCAAGGTCGCCTCGAATCTGAGAATTGCTTTTGTGCTGCATCAAGCTCCCAGCAGACTCTCCCGCTCTATCCCTATTTTCTGCCTTTTTCCGTTATTTGGTAAACCCAGCTCCCTTGTTACACTGGATCATAGACACTTGACTTCACTCATTCTTCAAGCTCAGTGGAAAGAAATATTTGGGCCTGGAGTCCTGAGGTAGCACCGAAAGGCACAGAACAGGGTGATGAGCACGTTGCCTGCTTTACTGTTTGCTGCAGGTTGAAGATCAGTGCTCACTCTGGGTGAAATCAGCTCCTTACAGAGCCTAAGCACGAATTTAGGTTTTTCAGCTTTTAAAAGCCACCAGTTATTTGCTAATACAAGCATTTCAGTGTGCAGCTTCCTAAAATGTGAGAATTCTTTTTTTTTTTTTCTGTTTACTAGATTAAAGAAAGAAAACATCTTTATGGGAATAAGTAAGTGAGAAAAGACTGAGCCCCAGGTGTAATTTGGTCTCAGACTCAGGCTTTATGTTCACTTGCTGTGGTGCAAGCTACTGCGCTCGAAGGAGCACCCTCATTCTGAGTGGCACAAGGTGGAGGCTGTCTAAAGGCATGCACTGGATGCTAAGAAAATCAGCAGCTTACTGATGATGGTTTTGCAAAACTTGTCCTTTAGTTCTCTCCAAGGCATGGGCAAACCCATGCAAGCAGTGTTAATGATTAGCTACAGAAAGTATCAATGGCTGTGAGCTTTTATTCTACTAGCAGCCTTGCATGCGTAGGCAGGCACGGAGCTCAACTGTCTTATTAGGGAAGGCTGAAGGGCTGGGATCCACACAGGTGTTTACATCCCACGTAGGCTCTGGCAGCCAGGCTCTTCCCACCAAACACGAGGCACATTGCAGTGCTGCTTAGTCACCCAAGTCAGTGAGAAAAAATTAGGCACTTTTAGCGGAGATTCAGACCTGAGCTACCCCTCAGAGCCACATATGTCTGTGGAGGGAGACTTCTTCAACTAAGCTTCCAGCTGCTCCCTGTGCTTGTGTGCCTGAGGGCAGTGAGAGCAGGTCTGGTGCTTTGCAAGACTTGCAAATGACCATTGTCCTGGAAAGGGTGATCGGTTAACAAGCCTGGAGAGTAATTTTGTTTGAGAGGCTGGAGAGCACTTCTGTTAGCAGCAAAATCATGGTGAAAAAAAACCCCAAAACATACTGCTTTACGTGCTGTTGAACCTTCCTTTCTGCCTCTCAGACTATTTCCATTTCAGAGTTTGAGTGTCCTCCTGAGGATGCTGGGGCGTTCTGTGCTGTGAAGAAGTTCAAGTTATGCCCGTTTCTTAAAAGAGCACTGACTCCTGTGCACTACTCATTCATTTTTTTTTTTCCTTTCCAGAACCGCATAGCATGGAGAGGAGATGAAAAGCACAAAAGGGATTTATCTGCAGGTAATGCAAAGCAATGTCTAGAAGGCTTAACCCTTGATAGAGTGTGTTTGGCCAGTAACTACAGTTTAATTTTTCCGAGAGCACACCAGTGCAAATATTTATTTGCAGCTGTCTGCAATGAAGTTACAAATCAACTAATGATATAATACTTTCTCCTGGAATTTATTCTATGAAGATGATTCATACTGGACAGCTAAATGCCATCAGTGTTGTGTCAGCTTTTACTGACTAAAGTATTTTTCCACATGTGACAGTGAACTGTTCCCATTAATAGCTGAGCTGTAAAATCTTGCTTTCCCTCTTATGTATGATACTGGAAAAGATCCAATGTAGCACAGTACATGTGTAAGTCATTACCCTCCCTCGAAGCTCCCCCCTAAGCATGGAATGTTACTGTATTTTAATATATTACAGAAATAAACAAATGTTACACATATGAGGGATGAGTATAAATCAGACATGACTCAAAGGGTAAAGGGGCTAAACAGAGTTTGCTGTGCCTGAAAAATCTCTGGAGCACAAAGGCTTTCAGGGAGGTGGATGCTGTGCTGCTGTGCAGTGCCCTCACCTCACCACTTTAGCCATGTCCAGCCCTGCATCTTGCCAGCTTTCCAGATGATGCAAGTTTATGGAGCCAGTCTTAAAGGGCTCGGGATACCTGATATGCCTTGGGACGTGTGGTGTGTGCCAGAGGCAAAGATGCTCCTTACTGTTGATTCCCAAAGCCTGGCACAGAGAGCCTTTCCTTCTGAGCAGCCACCGACTGCTGCAGCATCTCCTCAGCAGGCACCAGAGCTCCCGTCCTCAAAGCCTCCTGAGGGCCAGGTCCAGACTATGAGTACTCCCTTCCCCAGTGCAGCAGCTTCAGCCAGCCACTGCCATGGTGTGCAAGTTTCTTCTCACCGAGACAAGTAAAGAATGGTGGACATTAAATGTAGCAACATCCCTGGGAACGGGGACCTCCCAAGGGTCTATACATTTTCACTTACTTCCCTCCTGGCCCTCCAAATCTTGCATTTCTCCTTGCATTAGTAGCCTAGCTTAAATAGGAGGGCTATGGTGGTTCCCTTTCCTGAGGAGTTGTGGTTTAAATGCCCTGACTCTGGGGAGTGAGCTGTTCCTTGACTGTTGTCCCTCACCACTGACAGTGTTTCCACCAAAAGGGCAGGAGCCTTTTGGAGATCTCTCATAGCCCCACTGGGTGAAGAACTATTGTCTGTACACCAGCAGATGCCATCTCTACTGGCAGGGAAAAGGGATCGCTGACAACTGATGGATACACAGTTTCCATCCTTCTGCCTGAACTGTTTAATCTCTCCCCAAAACAGAGCAGCTTAATCCACCTTACTTCTGTCAGTCCCAAGCCCTAGGCTGGCCAGTTTAGCTGTAGGAACCAAATCCATCCCTAAACATGCTGTTTAGGTAACATAGTTGCCTAACTTGTGCCATCAGAAATAACTGGTAGGTGGCCACCCAAGCATTGGATATCTCATCTCCCATCCCAGAGGTGCCCAAGTCCCCTTTTGGATTGGGATTTGAGTTTGTCGTGCCGAAGACTCTGTCTCAAGCATTTATGCTTTGATCAATTCTCTGTCACACAGGGAGAGAGATAAAAAACTATTCCTCCTGCAAGAGCCTTTTCTTCCCACTGGATCAATGTGTACGCCTTCATTTGACATCAGTGGGAGATCTGTCACAGATCAAGAGCAGTAAATGGCCTAATGGAAACAATAATAATGCTATTATGCGTACATTCCCCTTCTCACCCATCTTACGGTTTTAAAGATCTCCCTCTTAGTGAGCTGGCTGGTCATAACGCTCACCCTCAGCTAATTCATATCTTTCAATTATCTTTTCAAAGGCGCTATTGAAAATCAGGAGGAAAATGGAAAAGCACAGAACACACAGCTGAAATGAGATGCTCTAAGAGTTGAGCCTTTCCTCCTTTGAAATATAATAGGCAATACAAGTTTTAAAAAACCCAGCGGTAACTTTTATTAGAAGCACTATAGTTTAAAGACCCTGAGCCTGAGATTTAATTTCATCCATAAGATGCAATGTAACACCTTGATTGACCTCAAGTTGTTTCATACTGTATTTGTCTTCCACCTCTTAATGCCGAGAGGCTCATCTTTATAAGCCACTGGATTATTTTGCTAATGCAACATTTTCATTGCATTTCAAGTGGGAAAAAAAAATCTATTTGTTGTAGGATTTTATTTTTCGTAGACTGTTTATCTTCCCCCCATGGATGTTGCATCTTGTCAGGTACCTTTCATCCAACACAATATTAGTATTCCTGATGGGGCTCAGTGCTTCCTTGATATTCACTTGAAGCTGGATAAAAAAGTAGGAAAGAGTAAGAGAAAGATAATAGAAACAGAAAAATCTTTATTTGATGGTTACGTGTTTAGCAGCAGCATCATCATAGTCTCAAAAAAGTCTTGTTTCTCTGTTTGAGATTTCACCCTTGTTTTGATGTTTTGTTGCTCAATGGACACTTAAAATAATTACTCCTCCTTTTTCTTTTTGCTTGTATAGCAGCAGTGTGCTGGCACTCTCAGAGGTTTAGTGCTGTCTTTCACTTATAGAAGTGGAATTACCAGTAAATATTTTTTTTGGAGGTGTATATCCCACGGTGACTCCAATAACAGACATAGAAGGGAAATGAGAAATGCTAAGCTCTTTATTTATTTTGGCATCCAGAAAAACATAAATCATTGTCCTGTTACTATAAGTGGTCATTAGGTAGAAATTGAGAGTCTCTTGATAGTATAGCTGATACATTCTTAAAAATGAGAGCATTAAAAGAGTGTGATAGTGTTAACAAATTGTAATGGATAGATTTTCAAGAAATACTGTGTCTATGTCAAATACCAGCATATATTCCATTATGGAAGATTTCCTACACAATGAATAAATAATAATAGCCTGTACATGAGGAATCACAATAAAAGCATTTGCATTTAGTTTCAAGAAGAAAAAAAAAAGAAAGAGCTAAAAGGTACATTTAGTATCTTTAAAAATATACTAAAGAGCTAAAATTAAACATGTGCTTCCCCTCCCTTAATTGATTCATCTCAACCTTCAATGGGGATGCAGAAGAATATCTGTACGTGACATAGTAAAATTCAGAAAGTTAGGCTATTGATAGAATATGATTTTAGGGTAATTGCCATTTGCATTTAGTCTGCTCCTTGGAGATGAATGGGTTGTTATTTAACCAAACGTTCAAAACTGTGACACAAAGATCTGTCTTCCTTGCATGGCTCAAGAGGCGAGTCTCAGGGAACATGAAGGATTACTAGGGGGAAAGGGACATTTTAACATGAAACCTGCAGCTGTATTCCTTAAACAAAAGACAACATCCTTTGTGGCAGGGAAGGATTTAATGCAGGAATTCTGAAATTTGAAGGTGGGCATTTGGGGATTAATTCTTGGGGTGCAATGGGCAGCAGAGGCTCTACAGCAGAGCCTTATTTTCCACCAAGAGGGTCGTGGAGAACTTGGCTCATCCAGCAAAGCCTCAGGACAAATGAAAACATACGAAAATGTTTGATATTTTCTTCACCAACATTTGGGTGATAGAGAGCACAGGGCAAAAAGACAAATCTCCTTGTGAGCATCTGCCCAGTGTTTGGGACCCTGCCAGCCATGGAGTGGCAGGAAGATGCACGGCTCTGATGGACTCTTCATCCTTAGGGGCCAGAAGTCAGGCATGCCAGGTAGCAGGGCACTGCTTTTTGGCAAGCTGGCACAGTCAGACAACAAGAAGGATTATCGAGACCATGCATCATTTCTTCCTGCATTTTAACTCCTTTGAGCTCCCGTTAACGAGCAGAAGCAGCTAATTTCCAGCTTCCAGACTGCTCCTTGTGTCAGGCTCTGAAGTAATTTCTTTTGCAGAGGTCACGGCTGAACTTCAGAGAGGCTAAGTGTCTTTCCCAGGACTGGAGGGCAACAGCAATCAGGGCTATGGGAAGTGATGATGGAGATAGGTCACGCAGCAAAACAATTGCAAGTCACGAAAGGAATCTGGGCCATGGGACACTCAGACCCTCTCACAGCCGGATGGACGCTCACCATGGTGGGAAGTAGAAAGAGGACATTGTTTCTGCAAGTGTCGTGGGCCTGAATGTTTATCAATATGGAGCCATCTTCGGATTTTTTTCAAAACATGTTTGAGCCCAGGGCTTTCCTTGATGTCAGGGGATTCCTTCAAAGGAGTTCACAAAAAGCAGTGAAGACTAACGAGCCTTTGGTAGGTTTAAACTCTTAATTTCTGCGTTAAAGGATAGATGTCTTCAAATCAAAACAATTTGAGAAAAATCACAGATTCCACCTTTATCCAGAAAATAAACTCATGTAACAAAAAACATCCACCAAGAAAGACATAATTATCCAGACTCCTTCAGGAAAGTATGAAAAAAATATGAGACCAAAGGTAGCTACACCAAGTGCCTTAAACCATGTTTATACATAACATTGTCCATGTGTTCTGCTTTTAAAAGTAGATTAGGATTGGAAATGATTCAAACACTTCTTCGAAATGAGCAAGAGTCCTCTCAACGAGGGTGCAGCTTTAGGAATACCAACACCAGGACTAGGAAATGCACAAAAGGAGGTTCAGATGTAATATAAAAGAAGCTGTTGTAAAGCCCTTGTAAGTTAAAGATGCTAGAGAAGATATCTAGACATCTGCACACGGGTAGTGAGTAGCCTATGTCACGTGAGAAGCTCAGCCGTGAACAGAGGGAACCAGCAAGGACAGACCAAGGAGAAGGAGAGTTTATGCTGAGCTTCCATCAAAGAGAAATGAAAAGAATCTCAGTGTAAAACCTCTTATTTCTTTTGTATTACATGTTGGATGCAAGAGAGAGAGTGTGAATTTAACTTGTGTTTTCGTATGGCTTTTCCTTTTATTTGGAACCTCGTCACAAGAACACTCTTATTTAATGAGCTATGGTACGCCTGGGAAATCTCTGTGTAGAGCTCAGAGGCGTGGAAGGAAGTAAAAGGAACCTGCCAGCAGCTCCTTGAGGCTAGGAGTCACTGGAGTTTTCTTAGTTCTATAGCTGTATTCTGCAGTTGTCTTGGAGGTTGACCACTGGCCTGATTTCACTGGGAGAGTCAGGTGCATTAAACTCTCCAGAGTGAGCGTGTAGGAGCTTTTCTGCAGACCTCATGCATGGGGTTTGGGTTTCTTTGTTGAGTGGGTGAGACAAGGAGGCAACAGAGGAAGATATTTGCTTGCATGGAATTGATGCTTCTCTGACTGTTTCTGACAGCAAAATTCTCTTTGCACCATTTGAGAAGGATGAAAGGACAGTGTCCCAGTGCAGAATAGATCCTAAGGAAAGGCAAGTGTGTTTGGCATCCAAAACACAGTTGAAATGCAACATCCCAGATCCACTGTTCAATTAAGATATTATAGGTCCTGCTTCAGCCCACCTCCTGAGCACATGCTTTGCTTCGCGTTTCCCTGAAATCAATGCCCCTTTCCTACATCGCCAAACAGCACAACAGAGATACTGAAACGTTAACCTAAGGTAATAGCACTGTAAGCTGATATGTTTCAAACTTTGGTCTGTGGTCTTTCCATCAGCAGCTGTATAGATGTGTATGTTCTTTTTGATGCTTATAACCGTGTTGCACCATACCAATGTTTAGAAATTGCACTTCCTGATTCAGTGCTTGAATGACTTTCTCTTGTTGCAGTACAAGGCAAAAAGGAACTTCTGCAGATGTGGCCAGTTCAAGGACTGGTTTGGGCAAAGCACTCCTGCTGCCGCTGGTGTCAGAAGGGAAATTAGTCACCGTGCGGCACAGCAGCATTCGGCTCATGGGAAGACACCTGGGTGCAGTCAAGATTACTTGGTCTGCTGGAGTGTGGGTGTATAATGCTGAAAAGCTTCAGGGGAAAGCAAACTGCAGCCTGGCTCCAACATGGGGATGTGTTACCCTGCTGTGCCTTCAGCTTTACAGCCTGGCATGATGTGTGAGTCAGTGGGCAGCGGGCAGCAGCACTGGGATCTCCCTGCCTGCCCACAGGGTCATGTAATGTCAGGTCAAAATCACCCTGAGCGTTTCCTTTCACGTGTCACTGCAAAGCGCATCCTTTCCTTTCTGTCACTCCCGGCCCTCCTCCAGAGCTCTGACTTTCTAGGTTTCCTGTCCCCTTGAACATCTGCCTTTTTCCCTAGATGTATTATGTTTCATTTTCTGGCTGAATGTCACTTTGCTATTTTTCAGATGGTATGTGCAGGCTCTTCCTATCCCCACTGGTGTTTGCAACAGTATTATCTGTGAATCTTAATAAACCAGAGTGAAGACTATCAAAGACAAGCACTTGGATTTTTAAGAACCACTGAGCTAATGATAGGGGAAGGCAAACGTCCTGCCCACAGCTACGGAGTGGGATTCAGACTCCAGTGGCACAGAGAATGTTTGCCTGATCTGCAAGGATCAAGTTTTCATCTGTTTGAAAAGAAAACAGCAGTGACCATAACACCCCATAACTACCCCCACCCCCCAGACCTGATGGTATGTATAAATGTACAGCAGTAAAGATGAAAAGCAATATAGATGGCAAAGGAAAACCCATCCCTCTTAAAAGTGCAATTGGCATTTCAGAGGCTGTTTTTGCTTTTAATTTGTGGGTTTTGGAAATGAATGTACATTAGTTAATGTTACAAAAGACGGCTTGTGCTGACTGAGAAAATTTGGTGGTGTGCAGAGGAGCTGAGAGAGGATCAAGTGATGCCTGAAAGAGGTAGTCACTCAGCCTGGCATTGCTTTGGGCACCTGGAGTTGATCTTTAAACCAGACATGAGCCCTGGGCTCTCTCTGAGGCCACCAGAATTTTTCCTAGCATGGGCTGGGATTTCAGGGGATGCTTGGAGGCTGACCGGGACATATTTATAAAAGCAGGTTGAGACTGGCCCACAGTTACCTTGCCTGTCCACACTTCAGGGTGCTGTCAACTGAAACAGCCTGTGTCTGGTATTCCTTCCACATGGGATTCCTCTTTTCCCCTTGGAGAGGACCATTTTCCTAGACCCCATTTCAATGTGCATCTGCATGCCCAACTTAGTCATTATAAACAGTGGGTAAAGGGTGTTTTTTAAAACAGCACTGGTGCATTGCTTCAAAAAATACTCCTTCTTCCCTTCTCACCTTTCCCATCTCTTTCTTTGCTGGCTTCAGGGTAAACGGTCAAGGGCAAACTCAATTTCACAGGCTTGGTATTATCTATGGTAGGCTGGAGAGCAACAGCTTTCTAAAGCAAGTATAAATATGGAAGGTCTCATGGGAAAAGAAAGAAGACTGCACATGTAGCAAAAAGGAGGGCTAGGATGAACAAAAAATAAAACAAGGGGAGCGATTTCCTTATTGCTGGTGAGGACTTGTTTAGTTCAGGAATAGAGTATTATTGTAAAATGCATTAGCTAGTATGTTCTAACTGCTACCTCTTAAAATTCATATAAAACCCCATTTTCAGTGCTAATACATTATGATGTATTTAAAGGTACGGCTCAGACTAAAGCAAAGGCTAATGAGCTAACTTTGCTCTAGCTGGCTAATCTGTGCTAAAATAGTTTTCCTTATCTAGATTAAGGGCACAGGTCCATGACTGCAAGCACTTGTAGCAGCTGATCAAGTTGCCCCTTATCAGCTGATTTGCAATACCAGTTAAGTGCCCACTCTTAGCTCATCCAGACATTGAACTCACGCAATTTTCCAAAGAGGACTCTCATGCAAAATCCGAGGCACAGTTTACATTAAGATGTATATGACAAGTAGTTGCTGGGGTAGTGCCTGGTAGACACTTTCAGTAGAGTATCTGCCTAATTTTGGTTCTATGAGTGCATGTCTTGATGCCATGAGGTCTGGGATCTGGATCACTCATCAGTCCTTTGATCCTTTAAGAGTCACAGTATCTACGTGAGTTACCGCTAATAGGCAGGCTGAATAAAGCCCCTTTCTCTATCTAATCTGCCTGGGCTGATGTAAGGCACGATATGAGCCAGCATCTTCACGAGATAGGGATCTAGGAGCTGCTTATGTGGCTAAGCCTTATACCAGACACTGCCCAGTAATGTCGATTGGATGGGGGAATTAACTAGAGGAACAGTCAAGGCTCTTTGATTAAGGGATTGCATCAATTGTCATAAGATATATTTGCAATAAAGATCTGTGGTTCCTGCTAGTAGGTTAGTATCAGTTGTGGCTAAGAACACTATCTTGCCATCTGTACTTGGCAGGAATTGTACAATCCTTTCTTTCAAGTCACAGATATTATTACACTTACTCAGCCTTTGTCAGCTTAGGACTTGACCAATATCATGCACCCTGCAGGATGCTGCTCGCTGCAACCATCTGGAAAAAGAAGCCTGATCAGTGTACAGCTGCTTGCTTATTCAGTAGTGTTTCACATCGTAAATGTCTTACACATCTGCCATATAGTCTGCCTCATCTACTCATTGTGGGTGTGGTGGGAGGTGTTGCTTTGAATCCTTACAATGCTGTGCATGCACGCACACAACTATGCTAAAGGAACATCAGGCTGCAGAGTGGGGTACACCTGGGAAACATCAATGTGAAATTGTGAAATTTCCAGCTTAAAGGCTTTGCAAGGAGCCTCTGGACTTTAAGCTAACTGTATGATAATGGAGTACACATACCTCCCATCTTGGGCTACGTGAACACAATCTCTCCTCACCAATGAGATTTCTAACTTCTTCCTAGAGTCTCACCTGCTTTAAGTATGCTTCACTCTTTCACAAGCCCTCACATACCAATTGCACTGCAGAGCCATCACCCCTGTGGTCTGGATCCAGCTCAGGGCCTCAGCGTTTTCCTCATTGTCACCACATCTTGCTGTTGGTGGCCAGGGCATCTCTCAGTGCACGAATGGAGGACGTGGCCTCTGTCTCTCCATGTCTTTCAACATTCCCCTGCCGTGTATGTGGACTGCAGGGAGAAGGAGGTGCCTACCTCAAAGGCAGAGGAAACAAGCACTGGCACAAAAATGGCAGGTCATGGGGAAAGTATCTGAGGAACAGGAACCTCACCAAGGAGAGAGAGAAAGGAGCAGACTGTGGCTGAGGTAAGGCCACTGGCTCCGCAGGCTGGGGTGCTGCAGAGACTGCACCAAAGACTGGGAGGAGAGGCCAGGTGAGAGATAAAGTAGCTCACATATTGGAAAATGGGGGAGGCTGGAAAGGTTATGAGGCCTAGAGAAGAAGTCAGGAATGAAAAAATAAAGCATAGACTGAGAGAGGCTGGAGCATGTTCTCCACCATGATCTTGGACAAAACCCATCTTTTATGGCAAGAAACAGCCATAAAACACACCCACAAACTGTGCTACCATCCCCATCTGCTCACTGATCCAAGGACTGGATGGCAACCTATTGATGCTATCAATTACTGTCTCAGATCAAGTACCTGAGTCACATCAAGTCTTGGAGGATCAATCTACCACAGACCATATCTAGCCTACTGGCTTTTCAAGGCAGACTTTACCTGTGAAGACAAGACAGAAGATAAAATTCAATTCTCAGTAGAAAACCTTTGGAGCTACTGCTATACATGGTGTTGTATTTTCCCAGGTAGCATTCAGGTAAAGTAGCAGCAGCAGCGATGAACGTGTAAGTCTTCTGTGTGCAGTTGCAACTGCATGAGGAAATCACAGTGTCTATTTGCACAGCCCATTAGCTGCATAACTGGTCTTTTGTACACAAAATCTCTGATTCAGCAAGTTCTTTAATCGAGTGTCCCACTTTAAGCATGTCTCTGAAAACAGTGGCCTTATGTCACATACCTCTGAAAAAATATTTTTATAGTAATTTGCAGCTTTTTCTGTCACTTTAGCTCCAGAAACTGTCCATGGTTTGGGACTTTTTACCTCCTTTTGGTTAATAGGAATAAAACTTGTAGGAATAAAACATCATAGGCAAGGCTGCAGGAACTGAGGCTGTTTAGTCTAGAGAAGAGGAGACTGAGGAGGGATCTCATGAACATTTACAAGTGTCTAAATGGTGGGTGTCAGGAGGTTGGGACATTCCTTTTTTCTATTGTATCTAGTGACAGGACAAAGGGTAATGGGATGAAGCTGGAACACAAAAAGTTCTGTTTAAACATAAGAAAAGACTATTTCACTATGAGCATGAGGGAGCCCTGGCACAGGCTGCCCAGGGAAGATGTGGAGTCTCCTTCCTTGGAGGTCTTCAACACCCACCTGGACACGTTCCTATGTGACCTGATCTAGGTGAATCTGCTTCTGCAGGGGGATTGGACTAGATGATCTCTAAAGGTCCCTTCCAATCCTACCATTCTGTGATTCTATAAAAACTAGAAAACACTCTAAATTGGCATGATCCCACACAGCCCATCGTGCACTTCATTCAACTACATGGTAAGAAATTTTCCCAACTAACAGTTTTATACCTAGTTTGTGTGCACACTGCAAGGCTAGTGATTCAATGCTCTCTGCTGAGAAACAAGAAAAAATGTCTCTATTGCTAGAATCTAGAAGTTTTCCTATGCATTTAGTGATAATATTTCTTGACTGGAGTTATCTAAAATGCTTCTTGCCCTCCAATTAGTTGTTATGTGCATGACAGCCTTCATCGCTGGACTCCTCAGAGATGATTGACTGTATTTGGGTTTCAGGGAGCACGTTGCCAGGTCTCAGGAAGTTTTTGAAGGCAGTCTGTGGCTCCCTTGGTGCCTCTCAGAGGATGTATATGCCAGCCGTGATGGAAAGAAGCGATGACCTCTTATCTTCAGAAACTTTACAGGTCTGCCCATAGAAAACCAATTTGGGAATCAAATAACCTTTGTGTTTTCTAGGCTGCAGCTTGAATAGGCAGAGAAGGAGAAAACTACTGTCAATAAATGCAAAGCTAAAAATAGGCAGACTGAGAGCCTCAGCAGAGCTCTGGAAAAATTCTGAAGGTGGAAGTAAGAGTTATTTATAAGTTTGGGAATTGAGAGGGGAGAAAGAGGTCAGTAGAAGACTTTATTTACATAGTCTGGGTTCCAGAAATTACTTTCCAGTGCACACTGCATCATTAGGAAGTGTTTCTGCTTGAGTCCTGAATCCTACCTACTTTTTGTGCCTACACAACACACTGTGCTGTGCCAGGAAGCAGGTTTCTGGGTATTCTTGGGATGCAAGAGGGACAGGAATCAGGAGCTGCAAATCCACTTTTCAGAGCAGAGGTTCTTACTTGCAAGTACATGTTTTGCAACAGCACTTTTTGGAGTTTGAAAGCAGGAACAACTGCCTCCCCAGTCATGGTCCTAATTGGTAGGTAGGCAGATAGAATTAGAGATAGACACATGCCTGGGGTGGAGTCATCTTTTCGAACCTGAAATGCAGAGAAGTGAGTTTTGGAAGTTAGCTAGCTAGGGTGTATACAGACCTCTCCACAATGGCAGGTGAGCTTTGATTATCAGCATTGACCTAGGCCATGTACACTTAAGCAAGCACTGCAGTAGGTACAGATTGAGAGAAGGAGAAGCAGTGCTGAAAACTTGACGTTTACACTGTACACAGTTGTCTTGCTCTCGTCCCATCCGATTGGCACACCAGATGTGTCCCTAGGGCACAACTTTTGGTTTACTTTCATCATCCAGCTGGTGCCTCCAAGACCACTCAGTGTTGTGAACCATAGCATAGGAGGCGGGGATGCCTGTGGGATACATTTCAGAAGCACTCTGCCAAGTGCAAACAAAAATTCTACTGTGGACACATGCTCAGATTAACAGTTTTTATACATCTAAAACAGCTCAAATAGCTACCTATCCCTCTGAATAGTCCAGTGCAAAGGGGAGGTCTCAGGCAAAAGCAAGAAGACTGACCTCATTTACACGTCTAGAACATTTATTTGACAAGAGACCACGTATATTTTCTTTTTCTATCTTTACTCCTACAGGTAACTAAAATATTTGGCTATTTCACTTGAGGCAGATAATCAGCATGAATTAATTCTGCATTATATAACTATTAAGAGTTTTATTTAGTGAGAAATCTTGGACAAGCTTAATAACAGATGTAATGTAATGTAATAGAATATAAATGAACAGTACGTGTGTATTTAAATATCTCCTCTTGGATGTATTTTAAATTGGCTATCTACATTAATTACGAGTTTAATTGCCAGTGAATTTCACAAGGAACTTGATCTAGTTTGCCATATATGAGAAAGCAGGGCAAGAGTTATGGAGATGCAGTGCCCTGCCTGGTAGTTAGAGTGGATGTCGTTGGCAGTGGAAGGGCATCTCTGAGAAGCTGTCTGTGCATCAGAAGGAAATGGTGGGACAATCAGCTTCTTGTCCAGCTCCTGGATGAAACCATCTCATGGAGGAACACTAACATTTAAGTGACCAGATTTACGGCTTGCCCTCCCAAAATGATTGCACTGTCAGAAGCAGGGGACATGAATTGCAGAGTGGAGGTGTGAAGGAGCAGTCAGGGCAGAGATCTCTTTGCTGCATGAGGAAATGAGTGAGATAAGGAGTTATGAGGAGGGAATGTCTCTTGTTGAGGCTGGAGCTTGCAAAGCAGCAGTAGTCCTTCAGCAGCTAATTAAACAGTCATCTTGCATAGGAAGAAGACCCACTGACTTTTGGAGCTCACACAATAAATAATTGATACCTTGTGAAGAGGACTATCAGGATCAGCCATCAAGCTGATGGGAATTAGCCTCATTGGAGGGGATGTCTGCAAGGCCAGACCACACGTAGTACTGATGCAAAGTTATTTAGCTATGACATAATGCAGAAGTTAACAGCATGTCAATATTTTGTTATGCCATTTTATTCTCTGCTCTTCATTAAACACTTTCAGTGTCTGCAAAATCGTTTCTTCCCCATCACCAGTGCACTTGTTAGAGTCCCCATGTCCCCAGGAGCCTGGCTATAAGGCTTGCTTGGTGAGAGGTCTCCTGATTTTCCTCCTGGAATAAAGCAGGCAAGAGGGACTCAGCAAAGACCACTTCCACAGTGAAGCTTTTTGGACGTTACAGCTCTTGGGAGTGAAAAGGCTTTTCTTCTAACTCCCAACTCCTGCACATAAAAGTGCAGGCTTTTAAGGGCTAAAATCCTGCAAATGGCACCTCAGTAACAGGAGGGGTTCAGTTTCACTGGCTGGTTTGTAGGTAAGGTCCTATCTTTGGAGAAGAAGACTGGCTGTGCAGCTGATGTGCAGGAAAGCCTATATCACAGAGTTCTCATTTGTGTTAGCCTGGGAACAAATGCTTCACTGAGGGCAAATCCCACTGCAGACTGTTTGGTCAGAGTCAATGCCTTGGTGCTCCACTTAGAACCTAGATGAGGTATATGAAAACAATCTGTGAGTGCAACACAAACTGCAGGGAATAGCCGTAAGCCAGTAAGGTGATGAACGAGGCTGGTCTACAAAACGCCTGTGTATCTTGTTTTCTCTCTGATGCTCTGGATCTATGTAGGCACACCTAAAATTTAGATGAGAGATTTTCCCGGACCCTTGAGCTACCAAGAAAGCAGAGTCCAGGGGAGGTAAATCCACAGACCTCTACCAGCTATCTCTGTATCAGAAAAAGGAGACAAAACAGGGGAGAGGCTGTTAGACCTGAAAGCTCCTGAGATCACAGTGATGACTGCTGAGACAAAAACTTTAGGAATACAGGGCAAAAGCACCCTCATAAGGTCAGAGGGCTGAAAGCTCGAGCACTTCTCGCTCATATCTCACCAGAGCAAGCCCTCTGCATGCAACCCACTGCTGCAACCAGCTCCAGCTTCTGCTGACAGCTGTTCCTCAAAACGACAGCCCAGGTCACAGGCTTTACCTGGACCTGGATGGGCCATGTCTCAAAGCCTACCCCTGCATGCCATGCATGCCTCAAGCGCCCTGCAATCAAGGAGGGGAAATGGCCTGTCCCATTAACTGCTAATAGACAAGCTGGCAACAGATGGGGTTGGTTTTTAACTTCTTCCTGGGGGGGAGACTAAGGTAACTAGATATGAAGAGAAAGGTGATAAGGTCACTCCTGCTTTTGCTGGCCCCAGGTCACAGCTCTTTCCAATGGTGCTGGGTCACAGCCTGAGCTGACCAGGAAGCCAGGTGAGGCTGCCACACTTGCCCCACGTCAATCAGGGACAGGGCAGGGAAAAGCCACACACTCATTCATGCTGTCCCCCAAAGACAGGCTGTGCTGCACATCACTTTCGGTAACACTTGGGTAGTGCTTGAAGCTTTGGGAACAGCTTGAAGAGGCTGATGTTTTGGAAATAGGGAGGTCTACTTAAAGAATGGTACAATAGCTGGAACCTGGATGTACTCTGCAACGTCCACAGCTGTGGAAATCACCTCTTTGCAGTTTGAATTGCTTTCAAAATCCTGGAGCTAAAGGCCAGAGGTGGTATTAGCAGTGACCTAGATTACCTGACACTTGGTGGAGGTAAACAGTTGGGATATTGCCACCTTATTCTTGAGAAAGACTATTTTACCCAAGTTTCTGGGAATCTAAATGCCATCAGTGAATACATCTTCTCAAAATGTGTCTGTGCTGTTCCCTGTAGACATGAAGAACAGCAGCAAAAAAAAAGGGCACTGAGAGATGCAGACAACAGACATGCTGCCTGGCTTTTGCTATTGAAGCCAGGTACGCACGTTGGGATCAGTTTCACCCCATGTTCCTTCTGGTTTCTGAGATGAATACCCCCAAAGGCTGAGCTCTCCAGGGGTGCTTGTCTCTCCCCTTTTATTTCAGAAGAAGCCTTATTTGGGTACATGGGAGGAGCCAGAGACAACCGAGCCTCTCCTGAGGTCCAATATCTTTATAATGATATTAATCGCCATTCCCAACTGTGCTATTCTGTCTGGGATCAGGATTTAGCCTGTGACAGAGCATGTTTGCATTTCATAATCTGCCTCTGAATTCTAACAATAATCCACCATAACCACTATAATAGACTCTTCAAATTAAAACGCTGTTTAGCAGGAAAATGAAGTTCTAGAAGAAATGTATTGCAAAATTAGAATTACCCACAAAATAAAACAATTTTGACATGACATATCTGGCTGTAAATTTGCCTTGCAACAGAAATATTCATAATTACAGTAATTTGCAGCTCAGCCTCTTACTGTAGTTATATGATCCCGTAATTGCTGAGTTGTCTGCAAAGCTGCTGGTTGTGCTAGCTAAACCAGTTTGCTGCTTTAAAGAAACAGACTGTGAGCCAGCTCCAGTGCGTCCCGAAGCCATGGAAAACTTCCCAGAGACTGGAGCAAGCAGCGGGCTGGACCTTGAGCTGGAAAGGGGGATATTCAGCCTCCTGCAGAACACTGTTTCTGTAACATTTGTTCAGAAGTGTGGAATACTTTTAGGATGGATACAGATATTGGTTAAAACTGTGTAAATCAGCCTCTACTATAAATCACTGTATCTTAACTGAGTAGTTCTGGGTTTATACCGATATAAATGGAAAGTACTCTGGTCGACATCATGGATAAAACTCTGGCATGCAGTTAGCACACCAAGCTGTTGATTTCCTCAAATTCAGAATTGAATGTTCACTTTCTAGAGGCAGAATTAGGAGAAGTATAATTCAATAAATACTACTTCCAGCTTAAATGAACTTACTCCCCCCAAAACAGTGAAAATTTGGGCTCTACTGTAACTCATGACATTGAGAAGATAGTCTGCTTCTGCTGATCACATATCAAATGGCGTAACCCATGGATGTATGTTCTCAATAACAGCAGTGAGCAAAGGACTTGCAGAGAGAGAAGAGTTTGAGGTTCAGGTCCTTGATGCCAAAGCATTTACATTTATGTTGAGTAAAACACAAGACAAGTCCTAAGATCCTCTGTTCCTAAACCCTCACCCTTCAAAGCCACCCTTAGCCTGTCCTAACATCTTGCTTCCATGAATTTGTGTTGCAGAGTGGTTTGCATTCAGAAAGAACACAGACTGCACCACCTATGGAGCTGTGGTTTTCTCCTGGGATGTGGACACTATCGACTCGAACTCCTCTAGACTGAGGGGCAAAGATATTTTCTACCTCCTAAGAGAGTCCTTTTGCAACCAAGCTGTCAGAGAAAAGCTGTGCTGCATGGTCAGACAGTACATAATGCTGGTGGGACCATAAATAACAGGTAGTTCAGGAGAAGGGGAGATGGCGGTGGTTAATACAAAATGAAAAACAGGATTTTCTTACAAAATAAACACTACAATTTAGGAGATTTTTCTTCTGTATGGAAAACAAATGTTAAACTCCATCTCATCTTTTATGACACTAGACAGAAAAAGATAAATTTACAGCAGACAGTTTTTTATATTTGCACCAATGTTGTAGCCATGCTGCTTCACTTACCTTCAAACAACAGCTTCTCTATTATTTAATCTATGCCAGTAATGATCACCTACTTATGAAGCACTTATTGCAGCCAACAGCATGAGATTTCTTCAATAAAATTCTGTGACCGAGGTTGGTCAACCAACTTGATTCAGCTAGGAGACATATGCAGCAAGAACTTTCTGCTGTGCCTGGGGAAGAAGCAATAATAAGCTGCTTTATCTAAGAGCTTAAGAGAGCAAAAAGGCCCAGTGTCATAATGCCTGTTAGCAGGCTGAATCCTGCTGCTGATGGGATGTCTGCTTGGAAGTGCCCATCCATCCAGGCATTTCATTATGCATTACAGCATTTCATTATGTTCACTCTAACTTAACACCTCCTCCAGCAAGCAGGCTCCTTGCACACAAAACCAGAACCAGCTTGCGTGCACTCGCTGCTATGACATGAGTGCTGTGCCACAAGCCTTATGGCAGTTGATTACAAATGCTAGTATCATTAGAGAAGTAAAATATGGTTATTCAGCTTGTGTGTCAAGGACTTTTTGGTTTCCCATGCACTGACAGTAGGGAGGAGCACAAGAAACTGTGAGGGAGCATGGCAAGACAGTTGACCCCAGCTAGTCAAAGGGCTATTCCACACCATGGGACATCATGTCCCCTATAGAAACTGGGGGAAGCTGGTGGGGAGGGGTAGATTGCCTCTGGGGCATCAGTCAGCTGGTAGTGAGCAACTGCATTGAGTATCTCCTGAGTTTTCTTGATTTTATTTATCTCAACCCTCTCTTTCATATATTACTTTTCATTACATTTTAAAAAATATTATTGTTGTTGTTGCTATTGTATTTTATTTCATTTTAGTAAACTGCTCCTATCTCAGTCCATGAATTTTCTTTTCTGATTCTTTTCCTCATCCCACTGGGAGGCTGTATGAGAGAGTGGCTGTATGGGGCTTAGTTGCTTAGTTGCTTCCTGGGGTTAAACCACAACACAAGCTTTGCCTAATACATTTTAGAAGTTTGTTCCTCCTTCTGACCTCATCCCACCAGGCTTTTCTCATCATTTGTGTTTAACTAGGTTTTCTGTCATCACAGTTTGAGCAATGCTGTACATCACTGACCTTCCTGTTCAGGAAGGAATCCAACTTCAGAAGCCAACACCTGGGATTTGGGGTTGTTCATCTCCACTTTCCAATGCACCTGGAGTTGCTTGCCCTTTGCACCCCTCATCCCTAACAAGCCTTCGCTTCCCCCTCTCCAGCCCCAGTGATCAAGTCTAGGATGCTGTGGATAACCAGCTGCAGATAATCTGCATGCACAACAAGATGAACAGCTGGACAGTACAAGTAGCATTGATTTTTGTCATACTTAATAAAAGTTATTATTCTGACCTTAACGCTTCCTTAACTTTCGAAGCAGTGTATGATGTTTTAGCTCAATGGCTTCCTGGCCCCATAATGCTTCCGTTCACAGAATCATAGAATGGTAGGGGTTGGAAGGGACCTCTAAAAATCATCTAATCCAACCACCTGCAGAAGCAGGTTTATGTTTAAACAGAACTTTTTGTGTTCCAGCTTCATCCCATCACCCCTTTTCCTGTCACTAGATACAATAGAAAAAAAAGATGCTCCAACCTCTGTCATCCACCATTTAGATATTTGTACATATGAATGAGATTCCCCACTCAGTCTCCTCTTCTCTAGATCAAACAGCCTCAGTTTCCACAGCCTTTCCTCATAAGAAAGATGCTCCAGTCCCTTGATCATCTTGGTGGCCCTGCACTGGACTTTCTCCAGAAATTCTCTGTCACTCTTGAGCTGGGGAGCCCAGAACTGGACACAGGACTCCAGATGAAGCCTCACCAGGGCAGAGCAGAAGGTGAGGAGAACCTCCCTTGACCTTCGCCACACTCTTCTTGATATTCAAGACAACAGGAGTTTTATAATTGATTTCAAAGGGAACAAACTCAGATCAATGGTGTCAATAGCAATTGCACCATGAGGCTATTCTCTCAGGAAAAAAAAAAAATGAGCTACCTTATCAGGTTACGTTTGACCATAAAGTACCAGGTTACGTATGATGGCATCAAATATTTGCTGTGTGACCTCATATGGGTCTGCACGTTTCTGCAGTTTTCACAGCTAGCGTGGCAGCAGATAGATGCACAGCTGGCCTCGTTTTCAGGTGTCCATTTCCTCTAGGTCGAAGCCAAAGTCCAGATCTATTGGCAGTGACTCTGCAAAATGTCAGTAGGGCTTATGCTTCTGTGGCCAAAGGCAAATTGAGTCATTCTTTCTAATGAAATGTTCCTTAATTGCCTTTATTCCTTTGAAAAGCGCAATAAACAGAGTATACATTTCACAGAGAGATTATAAAAAAGGAGAGTTGCCAATGTAATCACATAATCTTGCAAACTCTAAACCTGAAATTGCTCTGTGTTTGCTGTTTTACAGTGCATCTTTTCATTGTGCCTTCTATAGCTGACAGAATAGTGTTTGTTTAGAAAACACATGTGACAGAAAATACCATGGGAAAAAAAAGTATTGTTAAATCTCAGTAAACTTGCAGGAAGGCTCAAGCCAGGACTGCCAACACATACAATCCCAATTCAACGTCTGCTCTTTGCAGCAAAAAGATGGCAGTGCAGAACTAAGCAGAAATTAATTAGAGGATGGGAAGGAAAAAAAAAAGAGCAAATTTTATTTCTTTCTAATCCCAGCCCAAACCCGGTTGGCAAATACCTGTCTAAAGTACAGGGATATAGTTTCACTTTGTTGTCCCTACCTAGTGAAAGTTATAAACCAGTTTACCGTGAAATCATAATTCTTTTTTAAACCCCAAGCAAAAACTTATACAGATTTCAGCTGATTACTTACTGATTTAATAAGCTTATCTTGTGCTATTTCAGCACTTTAAGAAACCAATATTAGTACTTTTTTTCCCCCCCAAAATCATGCATTTCTTGGTCTGTGTATTTCAAGTAACTCATCATAAACACTGTGAACATATGTGTTAATGATATATATTTCTCAGAGCTGTGCGATGTTCTTTTACTGTTTTCCCTCACCAGAGACACACTAGATAAACCAGGCAAAAGACCTCTGTGCACCTCTCTTGACATAAAGCAAGATCTGCTCTTAAACTCTTTCTGATAAGAGATATGCCTTGGGACTGCAGAGTTGCTCAGGGCTTGCAGGTATATACCCACAGGCTCTGCCTGCCAATGCCTCTCTGTTTGGCTTGTTTTCACCAGAGAAAAAAAAACCCCAATGAATTGTGCCATACCCTATCAGATTGACTCAAATCTGTTTTGGATGCTTTGGACATTCTCCAAATGAAAGCAGCTAGTTTTGCTACTGCTAAGCAAATTTTACACCTTTGGTTATGAGTTGGAATCATTGCTATTGCACTAAAAGACAAAAAAAAAAACCAAAAAAACAAAACAAACCCCACCCAAGAATTCAAACCGTGTTTGGTAGCTGCCTATGCCCAAGCTGTCACTTAAACTTCCTATGAAGCATGATGTTAATGACAGGAATCTAAGCCAGAACTGGTGAGGACTGCACTATTTTTGCAAGCTTTTAGGTATGCTTTAAAAGTGGTCTGGACATGGGATGTGTGGCCAGTGACAGGCTTACCTTCCTACTCCAGAGTGAGACAGCCCTTCCCAGATGGCATGACTTGCACAGAGAACTTCTGATAGCATTGTAGCAATGTACACATCACTTATCACACAGGGAATTACATACAGAGCATTTTGACAGCCTCTGGATTTGTGGGAGACAAGCGCTGGCTTTCCATAAAGACGTATCACATGATGGTAGGTGTGGGGCTTGGTGTGTCAGCTCTCCACCTACTTTACGTCAGTATTATAAAGTCATCTTCACGTGTGCCATTGTGTTAGTAATGGCTATAAAACCACCTTCCACAGCTGCTGCAGTGCAGGGTTGTGAGCTGGTGTGCAGCAAGACTAAGAGAGCCTGGGTCCCTGTGGCTGTGCAGCTGTGAAATTTGGGAGAGCCATGACTATAGGGCTTTTATGCAATATCCATAGCTTCTTTCTTTCTCCATCCTCATGTCCTATCAGGAGTGAAAGTTCCACTATAACCTTACTCCTCTGCTTGCATTAACCTTGTACTAACTAAAGCTATTTGGAAGCTCTATCTTTTTGTCAAATATGCTTTTAAAATTGCATACTTTTAAGAAACATACATAACTGCTGGGGTCTGGGGAAAAAAAAAAAAAGGAAAAATATGCACTCACAGAAGTTTCAAACCTTTTGGAAACTAGGTTGAAAAAGTAATACATTAGCTGTAGGGCTTTCACTTTCTACCACGCTGCTGAACACCAGGAGTAAAATGGTCACAGGACTTTATTTATAGGCACGGTGCTAAGACAGTGCTCAGCAGCACTCTCGCCGGCAGGAGTACATTTGCTCTACAGAAAAAGCCTTTCATCGGTAGGAAGCTGATATTCACCCCTACAGGAATGTCTCTAGCTACTGGGCTCACTGGAAACAAGAAGCAAGGGATTAAATGCTGTCTGTGGTATGTTGCCACCAAAATTTGGGTATGGTTGTAGCCACCTTGTTAACTCCCTGGAGGTATTCAAAGTGCCTTTGTGAATGATGAGGTTTTGCACAAGACAGGAGCACTGCTGGAATGTGATTTCTTTAGATCAGCTGAGGCAAAGGCTCTAAGATATTTGGTATTCCCATAAAATTGAATATCCTGGGATTTGTTGCCCACATCCTTTGTTTACACTTATTTTCTACTAACTCCTCAGGTGAGCAGGTGGTCTCCATAGAGCCTGCTGCCTTTGAAAAATCCCATTCAGAGCAGAGAAAATAGAGTCGTGATTTCTTGTTGTGGTTTTTTTTTTCTTTGAAATATGCTTTTGGTTTGTTTTTTTGGTTTTTTTTGGTTTTTTTTTTGTCCACCAGCAATTTAACTGATTATGTTGCTTTCTAAAAAATAGCTGGCTGAAACATAGAAACAAATAACAGTGCAGAAAGACTGTAAGTCCTGTAAGGATTTTGCAGAGATCTCTGTCAAAGTAGGTCAATGTGTTTGCACATCAGTTTCAGCAGAACTGCTGGAAGATTCCTGAGAGAGGTAAAAATCTGAAATCGCTTTATTTGTTGCTGGCTTTGCAATCTGCTTGACTTATTTCAAGAAGTGGTTAAAAATGTACTGAATTATTATGGCAACCGAGACAATAGCAGTCATATTGAGAAGCAACATGTTCATACCATTATGCAGAGCTCTAAACGATTCCTTCAGTAGGCCACAAATGTTTCCAATTTAATCCCAGAAGTTCCTCATACCTATTAGAATTTTTTGTCTTAAGAATTAACAAATTATGAGAACTTTCAGAAGCCCACGGCAACATTCATCATCTTAGAAAAAAAAAGCAGTTTACCTGTGATTTCCTCAAACATCAGGAAAACAAATAGAAAATTCCCAAGTAGTTTTGTGAAAGGTGTGCCAAACCAAATCCTGGTCTGTATCTAGAGCCACAGCATTTTCTGCATCCTAAATATCTATATGACTGGGTATACAGGTTTTGATAAAATATTACCATACTTCTACTAATGCACCATGCAAATTCATTGGTACCCTAAAATCTTTCTCTGAAGGCAGTATGTTTTCTACAAAGATTCCGAAGTTTACTCCTCCTTTCCCAGTCTCCTGCTGCTAAATTTATATCCTGTTTCTTCAGCTTTGCTAAACACTTAAAACTGATAGCCAATTATAATATTTTAGCTGTTTTCAGTCAAAGAGCTGGATTTAAAGCTCTGGAATGTAAAAACTCAACAGGGCATTTGAATCACATGCGATTGCAAGCCTTTCCTATAAATAGCTGGGGCAGGAGAGCACCTGTGCTCTTTCCTCCCAGCATTTTGATGGATGGCTTTGCTGGCATGTCTGCAACAGACACTACACTAAATTCAAAAAAGAGGCTGAGTCAGTCCTAAGTAATGGAAAGCATCCAAATTCTCCTTGGCTTTGATTCTAACAGAGAAAGACATCATTTTCTTGCCTCCTTCCAGATTAAACTCCATTCCATTTTCTGCTGCCCTCAATGCGCACTCCTGAAAATCCCACAGACGCATTAACATTCAGTCAATGAGATATTTCTAGCAGCTAGACTACTATAATGTTTAGGTTCTTCTGGAGTTTCAAGGCCTTGATTTTCATCTGCCCTTACAATGCATAAATTGTCTTTAATTTTGACAGCTCTAAACAATACCATCTTGACAGCCTGCAATGTCTTGTACCTTTGCTAGCTGCACCATCCTATCTTTAAGAATGCCACTTCAGTCTTCTCTTCTTTCCTGACAGAGAGAGAAAAAAAAGTGTTCTTGACATTCATATCATTAAGAATCCAGATTTTCAGGAGTCTTTGTGGAAATCCATGAGGAACCATTTTCTTTTTAGCGCAGATTGTTTGGAAATTGCCCAGAGAGCACATGAAAACCCAACATTCGCATGTTCTTTTTTTCCCCTTGCGCAGGATAAATAAACCACTCCCAGCTGGTAGCGTATCACCAGTTCCATGTTCAGCCATCACTGGGGCAGCATGAAGGAAGGGATAGAATATCAAGGGAAGCATGAGAAGCAGGTTCAGG
The DNA here is from genome assembly GCA_013401255.1 of Urocolius indicus. Classification (NCBI taxonomy): domain Eukaryota; kingdom Metazoa; phylum Chordata; class Aves; order Coliiformes; family Coliidae; genus Urocolius; species Urocolius indicus. Next base: position 76,634 of record WBNH01002007.1, read on the forward strand.
CTGTGAACATAAACTATATCTGCTGAAGTGACCAGATGTGAATCAGCTAACGCTGTTGACCTCTTAAACCCTCCCCTTGAAGATTTCACGCTGTGGAAAGTACAAGCTATTTTCTCACCACTTGCAACCTTTGGTTCAGTTGCCTGCAGACTCAGGAAGATTTGCTGTCCAAGTTTACAGTAGATTGTATTTTCAAAGTCTTCTTTGCAGCTTCAAAGGGCAGGAGGGGACTTCAGGCTGGAAATGGACAGCAACAACAGCACAGCCTCTAGTCTGTAGAGAGTGCTGGCACTGTTTGCGTGCAGGCCATCCTGATAAAGCGCAATATCCTTAACCTAATCTTGTATGAGCCACCTTGCCTATGCTTACATATGCATTAGCTAAAGACAAGCTCACCAACCAAGAATTTACCCCATCGTCCAAGTGGCATCTGTTATCTGTGCCAAGCTTTATATTACTACACCACTGAGAGTCCTCAGGCTGGTTTAATGGTAGTTCATGCACACCTCTGCACACTCACAATCACAGATTACTTGCTGCACAATGTTGTCAAATACGTTCAAAAAGCATGTGTTAGTTCTCTGGCCTTTTTTCCTTCTTAAAGTTCAGTTCAGTTAAAGCAATTCCAGGTGCCTAAGCAACAGTAGAGCTCCAAAGGGCCAGGCTTCCTGAGAAATTACACCTTACCTTACTTAAGCCCCATCAAAACAGCCTACATTAGTTACAGAGCTTGCTCCACCAGATTTGACTGGTTTGTATTTGTCCACCACATTTCTAGCCTGTTTTCCTCAGGAAAGGTTTGTGATTGCAGCCTTTATGCAAGCACACGTACGTGCACAAATGTGTGTGAACATTTGCATGTCTATGAATTCCCCTTCCCATCACTCTCTATCACCTACTAATAGCTTTGAAGCTCTCAGCAGCTTCTAGCCAAATATGACAGAGCAGAGATTTCTAACATGCTTATTTCCTATAAGTCTGTACCGATAGGTAGGTAGTTCATGGATAAAAGCTCTATTAGCATACCAGTAACCCCGAGGACAAGGTGTATCTTCTATTAGATACCATAAACTGTGTCTACATTCTTACAATAAATTTTCCATGACCGTTTTCTGCCATTGAGAGCAGTGGGCCGTGAACAGACCATGTCATGTACTACTAAATACTGCCTTCAAAACAGTGTGGCCAAATGCAAACAACCTGCTGGAAAATGTCTTGGTCAAAGCTAGCTCCCAAGCTGTACTGGGGAGCTGTTTGGGAGACTGCAAAGGGCACAGGCCAGCACCATGTCAAGTACCATTCAGACAATATGACAGTGCAGAGGACTAAATTCAAGTGGCCAGAAATGTTCCCTGGAACTGTTTGATTCAGTACAATCAGGAAGACTCTGCAGGAAAGTGTTAGGAGTACCCAGTCACAAGAAAAGCTTGGATCTATGGTTTCTACCATATTAGATAATGGAACCCCTCAGAAAATAGGCCTCATTAAATCTGTTGCTAACAGAATGACTTGTTTAGCTGATGGCACCTTATTTAGAATTCACTCCCACTAGCAACCCGTTTCAGATATAATACAGCAAATCTCAGCCCTTGATGCCAGATGCATGAGTTGTTTTTTTTAGCGTTCATTTAAGCTGTTCATATTTTCTTCTCTAGTTTGTTTGTATTAGCTGCCACTGTGATTGGGTTTTTTGAGACACTGTAATTATGTGCACTTTCATTGCTTAATGTGTGAATCAGATGACTTACCTTATTTGCTATTAGTGGTCATGACTGAGAATTCTGACCATGAACTCAAGAGCTAAAGTATGAAGATGTTAAAATATTAAGCATATGAAGTCTGTTAACCGGCAGCTGAAAAGTCTCATCTTCCATAGCCTAAAGAGAGACAGAGGACAAATGCTGTGTATCTGGATATTGGATATCTGGAGACCAGGCTCCTGCAAGAACAAACAGCTGAAAATTGTAGCAATGCTGAGAAGATTAAGACTCTGAGCAGCTGGAAACTTGAATGCCCAGGAGGACTTTGAAACTTTGCAAACAGTAGGCTCCATCTCTTGGGTACCAAAGAATAAAGTCTAGCGTTCCTGCTGCAATGTTATTAACATCTCCTGTTTGTATTTCAGCAGCACCTAGTGACCCAAATCCAAGACTGAGCCACCCAGCTGAAAAATGAATACACACACACTGTGAGTCTATGATGTCTACACTCTTTCCAGGAAGGGAAAGTCTCCTGTGAAGGAAAATCTTTTTGCATGCTTTCCTCTTTGTCATAAATACACTTGTTCCATGAACAGCAATAATGCAACTCAGTTGCTTAGAGGCTTTTGTCCCCCATACAGAGCAGGCCTCCCTTCTTCCCACTTAGTCAACGCTTTTCTCCTCACCAGGACATCCTCACTCTTCAAGCTCTTCGTCCCTGTTGGAGGGATGTGTGGCCAGAGCCTGCAGGCTGGACTGCGATGCCATGGCCACTGCTGTCCCAAATGGCTGTGGGGATGCCTGTTGTCCCATGAGAGTGGCCTGTTAGGACTGTGTCCTCTCCCAAACTGAAGAAAGGCATGACCTTCATGGCCAGCATACCTTTGTGATCTATATCCCGGCCTGAAATTAATCAACAGGTTCAAAGTTATTAAAGAGAGGCTGACAGACAAGCAGACGGATAGCCAGGCAGAAAAGTTGTTTAAGCTTTGTTTCCTTATGAAAGCAGGCTAAAAAAAGAAACAGAATGTAGTATTCACTCACCATTGTCTACAAAAACACTGAAATCAGCTATTTAACACTTTGTAATGAGCATAATGGCTCAACAGAGTTATTTATTCTGCTTGAAAAACCTGTTTCTAGGCCTCAGAGGATTAGCTGAGAAGCGGCATAACCTCTCTGTGACCCTACCAGAGAAGAAGCTGGTCTAACTGGAAGTCTGAAAGCAGTATTTTGAAAGTGGTGGCAGCTATGCATAGATGTGCTAGAGTTGATCTAAACTAAGGGGAAGTTTTACAGAGAATGAAAATAATCTAAGGATCATAAAGGAGAAAGAATTAAAGAAGTGAAAAGTAGGATAAAAGACAAATGAAGCAAAACCACCAGAATCAGCACAGCAATTAATGCATTTCAGTGTGTTGAGGAGCATGGTTTATAATTTACATGGTAGGTTAAAGGTATGTTAGGACAGTCAATAGAAGCTGAATAATGAAGAAATTAGTAGAATACAGCTTTGATCTTCTTAAACACTTTTAAAATCAACACGAAGCATCACTGCCTCCAAACGCAGTGGATGCCAGGGTAAAGAAGAGCAGGCAACGTCTGCAACATTGCAGGGCTGAACCCACAAATCTCTTTTTATCTACCTGCCAGCGTTTGTTTTGGGTGGTCATGTTCTTGTGGACTGTAGTGAGCTGTCCAGTTTTGTCAGAGTGAAGACAACAAAAAAGTGAAGGAGCTCTTGGCTGCTCAAACCAAGATGAGCTCTGCTCAGAGCACCCTCAGCTAATGCTCTGTGACAGCAGGAGTATGCAGCAGTGTCAATTAGCAAACACTGAAAGTACCACTAACCTTCACTCAGGGGGAAAAAAAAGTATATCCAAGTAATACAATATTGAGACTCACATATAAACTCAAATATATATAATATTTACATATATATGCATGTGTTTATGTACATATCGACATTTGTCCATATAAATAATGTGATTTTATTCCCCAGCATAATATTGAGGAATAAAATCACATTCTTTCTTGTATGGGATAATCAGCTATCACTTTAATCCTGGTAGCAGGTAAAAAGGAGCCTTAAATTATGAATTATTGTCTTTTGCCAAATAGTAATGGTAGGAATAATCTTACAGATTATGTGAGCCCTCTCTGTGCCCCTCAGCACAGGATTACATTCTATGGCCAATTCTCTAGTATTTTATCCTGGCTAAATTTGAGTGTTTCTGTAATTGACTTTCAGTCACTTTCTCACAGGCTGCATTTATGAGTAACTAATGTATCTCCAAAACTGTTTATTTAGATATTCAGTCTAACTATTCTTTTTCTTACACTGTTGTCCCACTTTATGCTAGGTCCCTACTGAGAGACACACACTAGACATCTAATTACCTTGGGCTCTCCTAGTAGTCATTGCAGTGAAATGAGCAGCCCCAGAGGATGCAGGTTGTAGATTGAAGGTTCCTGTTGTTCCTTATGTTCCTGTTGCCTAAGAGAAATTTTACAGCAACACTTCTAGTTCAGGTACCTCACTGAGGATGAGCTGAATTTGCATCTGAAATATCAGTCCCCTCCTTTAAATAGTCAGAGATTATTATCTTGTGATTGAATGCCTGCAACCTGCAGACACTTGCAAAACAAACACACATTATGACTGAAACTCCAGTTTTTTCCAACATCAGTTTTGCTGTATTTCTCTGGATTGCTTCCAATCCTCCAATATATTTCTAGTACCACATTGTCCTTAAATTATTGCAATTCCAGCAACAAAATCCGTGCAAATGTTACCAAATATGAAAAATGTTACTTTGCATCCATTTTACATTCTAAATTCGTATCTAATTTTGCATTTACTTAGCGTGAGAATTAAGGAAATGTACTTTTTCTAGAAATATTAAGGCCACAAGTTATTTCCTGGACCTGTCTGGTTTCCACACCACCTCTCATCTTCATGTCTGTGAATTTCATTTGTATCTTATTAACTTCTTTCTCTATGTACAAAGTCAAAAAGCAACATCTCCTGCAGCCCATGCCAACAGGGAGTTGTTAGAAGTCCTCTCACCAAGGGTTCCCCTTTGACCATCCTCGCTAGCTGCTGAAAAGACACCTGTCAATTCGACAGCAAGTGCTCTGGATGTTTCTGAGCGTGATTCAGCATGCAGTTTGACCACGATTTCTCTCTTGCTTCCCACAGATGGTTTAAAAGAGATGAATGAGTCATTGGGGAGCCAGCGGGCAAGGGGTGCTACATGCAGGAAGCAATTCCCTCACTTACGCTGTTGCTGTATTTTGTCTCACGGGATAGCCACGCTGACATACTGCCCTTTATTCAAGTAGGACAGGCTACTTAAGCAGCACAGTCTGAGGGGTGTTTTGACACTATTTCTGCCTTTGCTCAATTACTACCTAGGAATTCACTCGACAGTGAGATATGGCAAGTAACTTCAATGGGTTTTAAACTCTCATCAGTGCTTCCATGCTGAACTACTAATAAAGGTATTAAGACTGAGCAGAAATAAAACTTTTTCTAATAAATAGAAACGTGTTTTTTTTTTTTTGTTTGATGCTCTAGTTGAAATAGGCAATTTTCTAGTCTATTATTAACAACAGTTAAAATGCCTCAATGTGTGGTAAACCTGAAAATGAGGTAACATGGCTGGATCCATGATGTAGAGAAATATTGCCGGGCTGGCTTTTAAGCTAAGACACAAAGCTCCTATCATGCAAAAAGTTTGCATCTTTCAAAAAATGTTGGAGAATACCTGGTTCAGCAGGATATGGAGTAACTTTCTTCTTGATAAGGTCTCAAGACTGTTACCAACTAAAGGTCAACATAATCCTAAGGCTCCATATGACCACACCTTAGCACATACCTCGTCTTTTTGTCTCCTGAGCCTGCAAATATTTACACATTTAATGTTAAGTTTTTAGGGGTTTAGTGACCGAAAGTTAATAGGCAAAGGGACTATTCACATGACTGAAGTTAAGCCTCTGACTATGTGTTTGAACCATCAGGACTTTGCACATCTTTTGTTCTACTGAAATTGATAAAGGCTTTTTTTTTTTCCTCATGCTTCAGCTGGAAATCCTAAACCTATTTCTCACTGAGTTTTGTCACAAGAACATTTAATTTGACTTTTCAGGGCTTGTCAGTGTATGTGTGCAGAAGCAGAAGTGTCATATACAGTAATTTAAAATGCAGAGATAATCAAAGAGAAGATGACTGAAAAAATATAAACTGGGGAAACAAACCAAAGACCTCATAGAAGAGAAGGAATGAAACTTATTATTACTGCGAATGCATTCTTAAGTCCTTTATCAGATAAATAATATGGTATAGGTGATTTTTATTACTGGAGTCACTGAAAAATACACCACAGCTTATTTCTGCTGTACTCACCAGTCTTGTGCTTGCTTTCAATAGGCAGTTCAGCTACACTACGACTAATGCATATTGAAAAAAACCAAAGTTTGAGTTTGCCCAAGTACCATCCAACAGAAAATTCTGCATTTGTGCAAACAAATATTTGCTTCCACGGGATATGTTTTAGATGGGAAGAAATACTGCTGACACAGCCAAAAGGGAGATGAAAATTAGATACACAAGATCCAGACAATTAAATGAGTTCCAAGAAGGATTTCTCTGTACCCTTCACAAGTAGGACAGTCTATCTGCCTTTAGTTACTATGTGATCACAGAATAACAAAAACCGTGTGGCTGTGCTAAATACTTACTAGCTACACGTTCTGGTTTTCCAGTGGATTCTGGATCAAACAAGCCTGGTGGCTTGGTTTCAGAGGAAACAAAACAAAACAAAACAAAACAAATTTATTTATTCCTAGCCTGAGACTCTAAAGATTTGTACTTCATCACAACAGACACATTCACTCCTGATCATTCAAGAAAATCACACAAAAATTGCAGAACTTTTCCCACTGAAGACAAGAGGACACGAAGCACGTTCTCAAACAAAGCATTTTCCTAACTGATTGGTCAAGAGAAAACACGTCCACACAATCTTTGCAACTGAGATCTATAAACTAAGAGCTCACATTTCCAACACTATTAAGTGGTCCTGGACAAATGTTTATGATTAATTAATAAAAACTAAAACTAATTCAAAAAACATGACTTGCTACTTTGCTCATAGACTTTCCAGAGGTAAAAAAGGGAGAGTCTGTTTAACAACTGGACCATTTTTCAACGACTTGATCATCTATTTTATTTGATCTTCAGCTTAATTATATATACCGCTGGGCTGACTAATCAAAGATCAAACAGTTAACAATCTAAGACCTGTACTCTGCAAACACTTAATTAAATAAATGATCTCAGACTACAGTGGAACTGTATCCATTACTGTTGTAGATTGAGGCATCTAAGAAATATTTTCCAGAACTTGGCACTTCTATAAGATGGAATTTCATCAGTTGACTACAAATGCAAGTGAAAATGGAGAAGGAAAGCAAGACAGTAACACTGACAAAATCATGGTGGTCTTTTGACTGGTAAGGCACAAGTCGTAGGCTTGTGGAGATCTTATTTTTAACCCTCAGTCCTGCAATACAGTGTACGTAGTCTATATATCTGTAGTCTATGCTGTTTAAAGTGACGATAAAGCTCCTAGAAGTCTTTCATAAAGTCTGAATTTGAATGCAATCCTCATAAAAATAAAAGATTGCCTACTTGGCCACATTCCCCAAGTATATTTTAAAACAACTTTTCCAGATTATATAGAAACAGGATTTTGAGTATATTAGCACTAGAATAGACTGGATTGCTCTAAAACAAGCTAGGTTTTTTTTTTTTTTTTTTCAGATTGCTAGAATTGTCCATTTCTACACGCATTTATATAAGAAAAGCTTGTGAGAAAACTTTCCTTTACAAAAAGTTCGACATTATTTCATCAGAATTAAAATAAGGACTGGAAAATGTCTCAGTAGGCGTTTTGGAATCAGATGGTAAACTCAATCAACCAACCAACCAGCCAACTGAAAACAAAACAAGAAAGGAAAATCAAGACTTGACTTGAACTTTTTAAGAAAACACAGAAGCAGAATTACAACTTTTTCAGAGCTGAAAGGTGAGAATTTGCTTAGTAGTATTCCTCTAAGAAGGAAGGAAAAAAAATGCACACATCTTTGCAAACTAACTTTGAGACTACAGTCAGCAATATTTATGAATGCAGAAAAGCCTTCTGTCTAAAGTAACAACAGCAGCTTCACAGCATTAAAAAATTCTTTTCTTTAAAGTTCTTAAAAAATTATTTATGAAGCAGTCACACGAGATTTAAAACACTCATCAGACTGATTTGCCATGATTCCGACTGTTGAGTGAAAAACCCATGGTATTCCCGTTTGTTGGCTTTATAATTACTCCGAACAAAGATAAACTACTGCATATGCTCGGATGAACGCATACAACTGAGTCAAATAGCAAAGCAGCCAAAGAAAGAAAAATACTAAAATACTGTTTCTTCTGGTATCCTTGGAGAATTTGTGGTGGCAACAAGGTTTGTTGTTTCCTGTCTGAAGAAATATCCACGCCAGATCTCTAAATATTTACACTGTGAAGATCTTGTTCTATCGCACTAACCTGAATAATAAGTATTTTAAGGTTGGAATAAGAGTTCTTCCAGACACTCACTGTCTCTACCTGGCAGCAAGGGCTACAACGAGCCCATCTGTGCTTGCTCATTTGGGAAGCATGCATGTGGGAGAAGCAACCCAAGGGGATTCCTCTATACTGGCAACCCTCCAGCAGTCTACAGTCTCCAGATGAGGTAACGACGGGATTGTGAGGCCATCTGCCCTGTAGACAATGAGCAGTGACCATGGTGAACAAGGTGCTGGATTCATATAGTGGGGATACAAGCATCTCTGGTTCAAGTTAGTCCATTGATATGGCTCATGAAAACACAGCAGGTAGACTTGTGTGAGATAACGATTGGGCAATTTCACTTACTGTACACACAGGAAGGTGGTCAATCGTGTTGGGGCTGAAATATTTGGTGATTTGTAAATGAGGCATATGACGAAATTTCTTTTCCCACTTTGAACAACAACTGAATAACACGATTAACAACAATGAAATCATCAATTTAAGTGGTTTAATTTTGATTTAATAAACCTCAATGGATATGAAAAGGAATTAAAATCCTTCTTTTGAGAATCCCATTTTCATGCTTAGACTAAGGCTTACAGAAATTGAAAGACAGAGAAGTGCAAGCATATACCTGATGAAAATTCAGAATAAAAAAGGTGCAATGTGAAAATGTTTGTAATTATGAAGAGCATTAAAAAATAATTTCAAACATGCCACTTCAGACGTGCTTTGTCTAGTCTTGATGTTGGATTGTTAACTGACTCGTGACCACACTATGCAGGTAAGTTAACATTGTTACCTAAATTTCATTTTACCTTCAGTTTCTCTTGTATTAGTAAGAAACTCTATGGACTCAATTTAAAGACTATTTTCACATGCTTTATTAAGAAGTTTATAGCCCCAAAGACTACTAACTCTTCAAAACTAATATAAGTTCATTAATGTGGGCAAAAGCAAACATTTAACCAAGGAAAATAATACTGTTTTAATTCTTTTTCAAGCCTGTCCATGTCTGTTAGGTGCATATAAACTTTGTAACTCAGTCTTTTCTTTGAGTTACTTTTGCACAAATTTTTACAGTTTGAGATGGATTCATCTGTATTCATAGCCTCTGTGCTTTAAAAGCAGTTGGACTTTGTTCAAACATTCAAAAAATCATCTCTGAGCTGTGACTAATCATAGAAGACTTAATTCCTCAAGGAAATTGTTCTGGGAAAGTTATAAGCAGACAGAACAGGAATTTATTATGGAAGTTGGCTTGCAACCTCGGGCTCTCATTTCTAAAATGTTTACACATGTATCTCGTTAAAGACACATATAAGACCTCAGTGTTGCATCAAGACATAGACAGATTGTGAGGACTTCTGTGATGCAGAAGAGTTACATGAAGGCTCGTTCCCACAGGGAGCTCCCGTGCAGGTAATAGGGTCTTCAAGCTGTTAAATCTGATTATCAATTTTGAAGAATAATACTGTCTCACTCTCAGAAAAGCCAGACAATTATTTCATTATGTGTCAAACGTTTTGAGGTGTCCATATACAGGCAGTGTCCTAGAGTCATGGAAGGAGCAAGGGTTGCAAGTCTGCCTTTCAGGTACCTGAAGACCTGAGCTGAATATCTGCATTCCAGACCTAAAAGGAATTAGGCTGCAAAAGGCGGGATTTTCTCAAAGCCACCCCTGTGCCCACACGGAGTGAGAGCTAGATAAGCTACCTTAACAGGGAGAGGCAAGATGGAAGGGTGAGATCCAGAAACAGGCAGCAAATGCTCCCTTTCTGTGTGTGACCTTGAATCTTCACTCTCTTCACAAAATGAGGCTAGAAAAACAGCTTTTTAGTACCTTGGTGATTAAATGTCACACACTGAACATGGGAGACAAATCTCCACTCTGCCTGAAGGAACTAACATTTACATCTCCCACAAGATGACTCAGCTGTATGATATAATACCTCGGACTCTCACAACTTTTCTCCTGTTAAAGCTCTATACTCCTCATGATGTGTGCTTAAATATTCACTGCAGCAAACACCAAGCCCTCCTTTTTTTCCCTTGTACCCTGCAGACTATCCTAACCAGCAGGATTCATAGTCAGGTTACAGAATTAGCCTGGATCAGTCAAGTCCTGTGAACATTTCATCATCCCATGCAAATCGGACCAATTCCAAAGCAGCAATTTGAAACTCCACCACCTCATGGCTGCCTGTGTTTGGAAACCTGGACCGGGAGGTGAGAACATGAGTAGCTTTCTGGGCACTGATGCACACCCTACTATCACGCTGCCAGAGTAACGAAGGAGAGGGTGCAAACCTACCCCACTCTCTGTGGGAAGGAGGGATGCAAAATTTATCACACTTTGACAGCACTCTTGGAGAGTGTGAATCTCTTGGGCTTGTGCTTGTGCGAGCTACCTGCCTACCTGCTGGGCAGCTCTGTGCATACAATGAATGTGGAGGAAAATCTCCCAGTGGACATGACTGCATCAAGTATCTTCAATGATCAGACAGTCATTGCTCCAAGACAGGGAAGCCCAGTATGGGATATGGGGAGAGCTGTCACCGATGGACACAGCCAGCCTTGCCACCTGGCTCTGAGGAGGGCCACGGGGGTCTTTCTTCCCTGGTGGGATGCCAGCACTGAAACAGTGAAGGAAGGCTGGTGGATTTCACCTCAGTTTTTGGAGTAGCACTTTGATGCTTTCATCAGAAGCTCTCTCTCTCTCTCACAACACACACTCACTCACTCAGACCATCCCTCACGAACGGGAGATGACCGAGTTCACCTGACCCGGCCACCGTCACCCCTCAGCATCGCAGGTGCCCCTGCCTTGCCACAGCCACAGCCCCAGCACGGGGATGGCACCTCCCACCCTGCCGACGGCGGGTACCGCGGTCCCCAACACCGCCCGGTGACGGCGTCCTCCCTTCCCGCCCGCCTGGGTGGGCGGCAGCCATTTCGGGGCGTGAGGGGGAGTCACTCGCGGGGACTCCCGCCGGGGACAGGGGGGGGGAGAGCGGTCCCCGAACGACGCGCCTCCGCTTTCCCACAGCGAGGGGGGGAAAGGAACGGGCAGGAATATTCTGGACTGAGGGAGGGGAACAAGGAGAAGGTGATGAATAACTTGAATAAATCTGCAACGGAGCTGGGGGGGGGGGGGGGGGGGGGGGGGGGGGGGCGGCGGCGAGGCATGGGGGGGACGGGCG
>WBNH01002011.1:0-57629 GCA_013401255.1 Urocolius indicus
GGAAGTCGCCGGCAACAACCTTCAAAGGGTGTCAGGAGCCATGAAACATGACAACAAGCTATACTACATACACTTTCCTACAGCCATATATTTTTCCTCCAGCTCTCAATTTCTAACAACAGGAAGATGTTGATTCTGCAGTGGGCTCTGTGAAGGCAAATCACCCAAGAAGAACCATGCTGAAATGAAACCACCTTTCGGAAATGTGTGTGACAGTGTATACTGAGCTGAGGCTATAGGGTGATCCAGATTAGATCCATTGTACAATCATTAATTAACTAGATGGGCTTGAAGTTAGTTTAATTAGCATTCCTACCCCCGGAGTATGGTATGTTGATGATGATATCTGTGCATCTAAGAATGAAGGATCTTGTGTGAGTACTGTAAATGATATAGTGAAAATTGCTAGATAAATGATATGTTCACCTCTCTCTAACAATACCAAAGAACAATAAGGACATAAATGGTGTGATCTATTGACTTTTTCCTATGGATACATTTTTAAGCTAAGTGCGTAATAAATTAAATAGTTAATTAGTATTTATGTGTGTGTACAGAGTTTCTTCTTCAGAAGCATTTTGCTTATAGTTTAGTTGCAAAAAGAAATTCTCTTGAGAGCGTAAGTTACACTGCTAAATGAAATTGAATATTTTAAGAAATCCTTTCAGGGACAAGGATTGAGGAGGCAGGGGAAGTATCTTTTTTCCAGGTACCATGCATAAAAAGTATCAAATCATGTGTCTGTAGTGAAATGTGTCACCAAGGCAGGTGAAAGAAAAGAAAGATTTGCAAAGAGCAGAAAGGCAAGATGAAGGGAAGAACCAAGGAGAAAAGTGAATGCTGCAGTCTTTGGAAATTGCTTATGCATGGCTCTATGTATGAATACATTTTACCTTCCTTAATAACTATTTCTTTGAGTTACTAAGTACGTGAACTGCAAACACAGATGAAGAAACCCCTAGAATTATACTCATTTTTTCCCTTCAGTTTAAGAAGTTTCATTATGGTCATGGAGATTTTTATAAAAATCCAACTTATCTCTATGACACATTGATTATTCCTCATGAATAAAATAATGATTCTGACTCTCTAGCTTTTTCAGAACAGTAGTCTTTAGAGGAACAAATAACTTCATACAGTCAATGTCTTTTGTGTTCTCTGAAAAAAATCAGAAACAAAATAAGCAAAAATGCTACCCTACTTCTCAGATATTTCAATGGAATCTCTCTCAAGACTATCTTTGGATGATTAACTATCAGGAATTCATGTCCTAAAACATATAATGGACAAAATAATAAAAACATATTATAAAAGATAAGACAAACAAGTCAGAACAAAATGAAACACGAGTTTCATCTTATTTGCATTTTTCTATTCATCTTCCTGGATTTTAGGTCACAAGCCAATGCTAATTGTACCAAGGCTCTATGTTGTGTTTTAAGAGGCAACAACCTCTCAAACTGAAATCTTTGTTCCTTCTCCAAACTATAGAAGACATCTAGAGTTAAGATTAAGAAGGCTCTAAGACTTTAAGGACAGATTTTACTTTATATTTTCAGCCTAGTTAAATGCAAAGAACAAAAATAAAGACATCTTAGCACCTTAAGGCAGTGCTGTACTATTTGAATTATAACCATGAAAAACTCTACAGTACCATTCTTATCTGGTAATTACAAAATTCAAGTAGGTAAAAGGAATGTTTATCCTGAATATATATATTTATGCATATATAATAATATACTTCGTATTCCAATAAATTTAATATTTTAAATGTGGGTCTACAATATTCCAAAGTGATCACAAACATAGAGAAAACTGATGTCATCTTGCTTTCAACTGAATAGGTGACTTAAAATACAGTAAAAGTCACCGCACAGCTGGAAATTCGCAGGTTTTTTTAAGATGGTGGAAATGGTAAATCTGCCTTGTAACAGCAAGCTTTCTGTCTATGTCATGGAGCATTATTGATTGCTGTCCAGTATATTGCAAGAAAAAACACTCAGTAATAACTCACTAGGGCCACTGCCCAATGAAGTCAATGGCAACAGTTCCGTTGATTTCCGATGATGCTGGGCTGAGTCCATCAGGTATTAGATTTCACAACTCCTTTTAAGAAACAGCCGAATTATCAGCCATTGTAAATCAAATTGACTTCACTGAAGTCAAGAAACTGTGTTGATTTAAAAGGAGTCAGTGACATTTACATGATGTCCTTTAAGGGGTGCTGTCTGGAATTACAGTCAGTAATAACTTTCAGCCTCTTGCTCAGCGCTGCAGGTGACAGGAGAGACATCACAAATTCTTCTTTTCATCCAGCCATTATCATAAGTATAGCAAAATTACATCAATCTTGCTTTCCTAACTTCTCCCTCTCTAAAACAGTTATGCTCCCTGCCTTTCATAATGTTGAATTCTGGAACCACATTACTACAGGAGCCCAAGGAAGAAGGAGCCTCTCCTCCCATTTGAAGTGCTGCCTGGACTAGGGGAAAACGTCCCTTGATCCCATTCACATTTTCTGCAGCAGCACATATCAGCAAACACATCATTTGAGGCTTATTCTCTAACCAGTGTCTTGGAGAAGAAATGTTTTTCCAGGTGGAAATGAAGTTTTTTTACCAGTTCTATGTACTTAAGTATTTGGGAATCAACTAGATTCTAAGTTTTATCTGATCCAAGTAGTATTGAAGGTGAAAATATATCTGTTTAAGCCACATCACACCAAAACATTATCTCTAAATTACTGCATAATTTTTCATACTAGTTTCACCTACAACTAACTGGTACATTAAATCACCAGTTATCCAGCAAAATAAATGTTGTTTCTGCACTCAGATGCTTGTACTGTGGAAAATAATTTTTTACAACCCAGACAAAGCAGCAAGTCCTACCATTATGTTTTAAATGGAGAATATTTTCTAAAAGAATACACTATAATAAAACACACAACTTTTACCAGTCTTTGTATTCAGCCTCCCATTACCCATGTACTTCTATGAACTTCATTTGACCAACTGTAGACACAAAGAGTTTGTAAGACTATTGGCTCTGTCTTTCCTGAAATAATATGTACAAACTGACTTTTTCTTGGAAGCCTATATTCCATGCATTCTTTAATTAATCAGTTTGATAGAAATTTTTGCATGATTTTGGAACAGTGTTCAAGTTTTTATAGTAAAGATGTTCATGCTGCCTGCTTACAGCATTTGAAAGCAGCTCAGTGTCTGCTATTTAGTCTCCAGGAAATATCATTTGGACCTAGAGAAATATTTTCTCATCAATCCACTTTTCATTCAAGAACGATAATGACACAGACAGAAAACTTCAAATTAATTTGTTTAATAGTGCTTATATCGTGAATATCGGTGTGTAGGACAAGGCTTCTGCAATTCTGCATGAAGCTATTATTTAAAGATAAAAGCCATTTAAAATAATTTAAATGTAGTGCCACAGAGGAAAAATAGGCTAAGACTGAATATTAATTTTATATTCCTGGCTTCCTATTGTCAGCTGGACACACTTTGCTAACATTTTTTATCTCATCAAATACCTACCTTTATTGAATTTCATTCATAATCTGTTCTAAGAAAACAGGAATAGAAACAGTTTTCCTTTCCCTTTCTGTCTCTACTCAGTGGCTGGATACAATTATCGTTCTAAATCCAGATGAGAAGTCTCTTCATTAGCTACATGACTTTATACACTGCATACTTCCAAATAAATATAACTATAAAACAAATATAAAGGACTACTTAAGAAAACAAAATCCATTACATTTTGTGGAAATAATTTTAAGTAATACCTGCTAGAACTGTTTATTTGACATTGCTTATTTTTACTATGTGCATTTGCATACATATACATATGTATATACAGAAAGAGAAAAAGCAAACTTGTGACCAATGGTACCACCTTTACAGTCTATTTGCTTGCTTTCTGGTGTTTCTGCATTTCTCCTCAGTCTAATATATGTCTGGTACCTCTGACATGTAAGATATTAATCAGATACACTATTGATCTAGTAGCTTTTCTATTGTAAAAAATACACCAAAAACCGAGTAATTTTTGTGTTTTTAAAACCTCAGAAGTAATACTGCACCTTTCACTGGCATGCAATTATTTAAAACATAGTTTGGGTAGACAATTGTCCTCACAGTCACAGTAAATGATTTTAAGATCTCAATCCAAAAGCACAGTTCAGATCAAGTGGTGTCTGCACCACAGCTGAAGTTTTCCTGATGGCTTCATTGAACAGACAAAATAAATCCCCTTCCTAGCCCAGCAGCAGTTCTCATGATGACTGTTGAGGTATGAATTGAGAGTGGATAGTAAATAAATACACAATAGATTTCTGAAAAGTGATAATAAATTATTCTGCCTGTTCTTTGCACTGTACCTATTCTGAAGATAAATAAAGGTCTTTGGTGTCAAAAGCTGTCAATCCATCTCCTGTGACTGCAGTTTCATAGACATGTTACATTGAGCCAGATGCTTGAAAAACAGACTTCACAGGATACATGTGTGTCTAAGATACATTCATTTTCACTAGACTTCTTCAGAGGTTGTGTTTCACCAGACATGAATTGCACACTGTGTACTTAATGATATGTTTTTAATGCGGAATACAGTGTCTATCCACACAGAGCACTGCAGAGTTTGCTGAAGACATTTAACACTTGATTACAAAGTCCAGAATCACAGAGGCAGCGATGGGGAGATGCTCAGTGCTCAGAGCTGTACTGAAGTCTCACAAGGCTTCTCCAAAAGTTGAGAGAAATGTGTGACTAATAACTTCTGCAGGGGAGAAATGGGTTCAACTGTAAACATGACAATCTGAAATCTCATTTTGGCCTTAAGCAGCCTTCTAATCTTGTAGGTAGACTGTAATACAGCCCCAGATTGTGTGTGCCACCTCTGACACATTATATTTTGCATATTGCAGAAATACCCTGTGAATCTGCTAAGTAACAGGAGGCTCAGTAGGAAAAGTCTATGTATGAAACCGCTGGAATGAACATCTGTCCTTGTGTTACAAAGTACTTAGCTGTGTATCTCTTTTTCAAATACTGCAGAGAAAAATGTCAAATTCCATAATGTAGAATTAGCAGTTTTGTATCGTAAACGGTTGATAACAAAGTTAAATTGAAACCAATGGATTCACACATTTAATGCATATTTATTTTACTGTTCTCTCATTGTCCTTTATTTGTGTGGTATCAGGTTTTCCCTGAAACATAGCTGTCATCTATATGACTCTGAAAAGTCTTCAGCAAAAGCAGAAGTGGAATATATGCAAACAAAACTATGCACAGGTATACCTTTTTATTCCCTTTATATTTCTACATAATTACTTCTTTAAACTTTAACTGTGAAAAAGATCCTGTTTTTTCAGTCTGTTTTTTTTTTCTTTTATTTGCTACCATGAAAGTTATTACATATCCACATGTCATTTTACTCTGTGAAACACTATGGAAAAAAACAAATTGCTCCATGTTCGTGATTATCAGAGCAGACGGGATGTGTTACCGTAGGTAGTATCGAATGTAAAATTAGTAGCACCACCTATTGGCAAAACGCATAAAATGATCCATCAAGTTTCTTACTAGCATGTGCTGCAAGCTCTTTTTTTTTTCAGTTTGTTTTAATTATTCAAAATGAATGCATTTATAACATTTATTTCTTTTTATTTCTTTTAGAGTAAATTTAAAATAGAATGCAAAAAAAGCCTGGTTTTAAACTGCAAAAACAGTCCAAATGTAACCCAGAAATTCCCAATGGCATGGTCAAATTTATTTTGTGTATATCTAAGCAACCTGAGATGACAGCCTAAATTGTGGATTTTGCATACGGAAAAATGTCTAAATCCAGGAATTATGTTTCAAATTCTCCTGATAAACTCTTGACAAGTCCTTTTAAATTGATTGGAATATGAACGAGTGGAAATGCAGGGGTAGTGTTCCAGCACTGGAGTGAAGAGACAAGATTTTCAAATATTTGCGCATATCAACAGCTATGCATATAAAACGGGACCTACAAATTTCCCTTAGCCTGTAGTTTCCGTGAATCTGCTTAATACAAATAAAGACAATATGCTGCATGTATAAGATGGAAAAAAAAAATTTAAAAACATGTTTAGTTTAGCTAAACATGAGAGGCTAGGAGTTAGGTGTACAACTTCAATTTTTATCCAGGTGGCATTTATAAAACTTGTTAATATTAATCTGTAAATTCATTCTTGTTTTCTTTGATTATTCAGGTTGGGCTTCTTGGAACAATCATAACAATTTTAACTTTATCTAACAACTGATTTCTGAGTATTCCTTCTTTATAACTTCTGTAGGATTGATTCTTATGCAATCTCTGTTTTATTTCCTTTTGCAAAATGATTTTATTTTGCTTTTTTAATATCAAATGTATTTATTAAGAAAACTTGCTTCATCCTTGCATTACCATTGACAATGTTATTTTCTTAAGCCTTCTCTTTCTCTTTCCTTGCTGCTGCTCTTCATTCCTCCATCACTTATTTTGAGAAAGAAAATGATATTAATCATGGTGGATCAGATTCCCACTGCAAAAACTTCTTGCTGCATGCAGAGTCTGAATATTGAAATTCAATTCTGCATTCCTGGTCATTTCACTGTTTCCTCCTTCTGTTCTCCCATTTAAAAAGATAAAAAAAAAAAAAAAAAAAAAAGAAAAGAAACAAAAAAACCACAACTGTTTTTCCTCTAAGAGTAAAGCTTCGTTGACCTCGAGATTGTATTCATTTCATGTTGTTTCAAAGGACACTAATAGTCCTTCTATCTGCAACTCGTCATCAACAAGATGTGTGTGGTACACAAAATAATTCCAAACCCTGTACTACACATCAGAGCTCTGGGATCAAGATCTCTGCAAACAGGACAGTTATTCTCCATGTCTGCAATTTCCTGCATCTGGGGAATCCATGCTTTCATGGCCTCATTTTGATGCAACATTGTTGTGTCTGCCATTCACATGTATATCTCCATATATATTTGATATATGATTTTTCTAGAAACAATGCCAGCAAGAGTAATGTCTTGTTTGTCTCCTCTGTGAACTCTTTTATGTCATCTGAACTGGACTAAGCACAATGATTAAGGTTGCATTTACTACCTTCTTGTGTCTAAGGTTTAAAGGTTTTTAGCAGCACACATTTGTTCATAGTATTTTCTATATGAAATAGTGCTTTTATTCAGTGGGATGAAAAATTCAATTTATTTTTTATAAATGCATTGTCCAAAGTAATTTATGTAGACTTCCTTGACTTCATTACACCGTTTCAGTAATACAAACAGAGGCAGCCACAACTGCAGCTGCAAGTTTGTAAACACTTGCCTAGCAAAACAGTCTTAACAGTCTTACTACACCTAATGAATCTTGGTGAAGATGACACCTCTTTCCTAGTCAGAGCTACAAATATGCTCCTTTTGTTAGATAAAATGTAAAGCAGCTAGACTGACAACACTGCATCATTTTTCTAGGAGCTCATGAAGACATGTCCCATACTATATATTTTCTTGGACTGGGTCAGAGTATTGTGCTGTTCTGTCATGTTATATACGTGTTTATTGATATTTCACCATAGCTATCTCCATGAAATATGACAACATTATCTTGGAAATCTCTTCAGGATTTAGACATTTCTGAGGGGCAGACATAACCCCAACGTCCTGTGGCAAAAGTGTTGCATGGTTGGCACCATGTCATGAGACAGAGGAGGATGGCCTCACCTGCTAAACTCCTCTCGCTAGCACATCCAGACCTCCCAAGAGCTACCCTGCATTGGATGGAAGATACTCTGGATAGATAAACAGAACAGAAAAAGATAAGCATCTTGCTTATCAGAAATGACTTGGTGCAGCCAAGAACAGAGTCAAGCAGGATTGACTCCTCATCATTTGTTTTAATCACTAACCACAATATTTCATGCACAAATGAATTATTATTCCTGCATCCATAGTTCCTGAGTATTTGACTCTGAAACACATTACAGACTTAATTCCTCCAGCAATTACATCAGTTTTAAATATGCAACAACTGTCATCACTGGGATTACTCTAAACTTGCCCCTTTGTACCTAAGCAGAAAAACTAAGATTCATATCACTTTTAGGGAGCTATATATTTTTGTACTACAAGTTTATTTAACTTCTAACTATTAAACAAAAACAGAAGAAGGATCCAAAAAATTATACCAATGGACAAATGATTTATTAGTAGAGATAAAATTCATCATGACACGATGTCTCAGAAATTACTCTTGTGTGAGTTTCAGGTAGCTGTACTTTTTTAAAATTATTACTAAGCTATTCAAAATAAGTAAATCTAAGAATAAAAATAATCACATTGTATTTCTAGCAGTAACACGGAAGCTACTCATAGGGTATACTCTTGGTACATTTCAAACCATGCACTGTGAATTTCTTGAACTCAAATAGTGTATGACTTATTGGAGTACATATTGTAGTGGATGAAATCCTCCAAATTTTGAAAGATTCTAGATACCAATAGGTAACATCTGCATTCACGTTATTGACGGATTATTGATTATAGAGAGTAGTGTGAATCTTTCACTAAAATTCCTGAAATACAGAGGAGGAAGCCTTTAATCTTTGAATCTTAGGAACTGTATAAATCTCATATTTAAATGATAGCTAAAGAGATAAATTGCTATAATAATCCTACCTTTATCATCTCATAGTTTCACTTGGCAGCTTAAAGAACTGGCTGGTTTTTAGGGGGTTTTTTTGTGTTTTTTTTTTTACAATAACGGTTGCAGAGACTTTTACTCACACTTTTTCTTTAGTTTTTTCAGTCTCAGAGCTATGTAATTTTTTTTGTTTTGCATAGTATTATTTACATACCTGTGTTTCCATTAAATAGTAGTAGAACCTATATCCAAAACTGTTTACAAGTGAACACAAACTACCTTTAACAAAGCATTTGCTGTGCAAACAAAGAATAAAAGGGTGACTAACTTGTGTTTGTCTTCTCCATAAATTCATCTCAAGGAAACCACTTAATTTTCTGGCCTCCACAGCATCCAGAAGCAAGAGATCTCACAATTTAAGCCCTATATTCTCCAAAGATCTCTAATTCTTCTGACAACATCAATAGTTGAACATCTAAGAGAGACAGGTCATTGGTTTTGTTCTGCCATCATGAATGTCAACAGCTCATGCCAATAGTGACACTAGCCTCTTCCATGAAAAACAAACAACCTTTGCAGAACTGCAGAGACTCGAACTAAACTCTAAAATGAAACAGGTGGAGATCCAGGCTTCCTATGGAGATGAATCTGCTGCCCAATGTGTCAGGGATGCTTTGGAAACTGCTTATGAATTGCAAACACTTACTTATTACAAATGTTGTGTCACTTTTCTCTGCATCATGTTCATGTGCACGATGAAGAAAATCAACATCACCCCAATGTTTTAATAGAAGACTGATAAATTCCATCTGATTGGCTGTAACGATTCTGCTCACCAGGCCATGGAATAGCAAGTTAGATTTTTCATCATTTTAGATTATTAAAAACAAAAAATAAAGATTTTTAAAATAAATTCCTGTAAGAAAATAGATTGGATGGCTGAGAGATCAGGATGCAGAGGTGAAAAGATGGTGTAAAGTACAGGTTAGGAAGGATAATTTTTCTTTCTTGGTGAAAACTATATGACATGAAAATTAAAATTATCAAATCATTATATTAACTTGACTTTCAGTTATAGGGAGAGTTTAGCAATGTCATTGTTGCTAATATGATTCTGTCCCAGCACCTGTGCTCTCTGCTGAAAGCCATTTGGTTTATTGAGCTCTAATCCTTTGTGGCCAGAATGGTGCTTTATTTTTTTCCTGGACTTGCTCATTCCCTACATTTTCATCTTCCCCATTCTGTCTCTTACATTTCATTGTAGGGGATGCCCTGTGCCCTCATCTCATTTCTCAGGAATTCTGCACAAATTGATACAACTGGCAGCCATTACACATACATTCCCCTTAATTGACAATCATACAGAGCTCACTGGAAAGTAATAATATCCAGTTTTCTCTCGTCTAGCTAAGGCCTTTGCTTCTGAACTTGAAAAGCAGCTTCATAAGGCAGGTAAGGTCAAGAAGAAAATGGATATAATTACCTCATAATTCTTCAAATACCAAGTACTATTAGGCTCTATCTATATTATATAGAACTAACCAAAAGAGTTTAACAGTATGGGATCTTTCATAGTATATGACTTCAAGAGATCATGGTTTGCATTAAGTTATTTAGGAAAAAGGAAAGAATCACAAAATATATCCCATGCATTCTTACATAAGCCTCCATATTATGAAAATCTAGCACATAGGCACTACTCCTGGCTGTCTTTTTGATCCCATTGCATTTATTTTAAATAGTTGGACAAGCTTTCAGGCCGAAACTTTCCAGTAATTGCAGGTTTTTCAAGGTGAGAGGTGGTTAGAAACAGGTTAAACTAAACCAATACTGGTAGCACATTCTGAAAATGACATTGAGGTGATCATAGGAAATCAGAGTAGCCCAGATAGTACTAAGCAGGCTGATTTCATTAAGATATGTCAGTAATTTAAGATTTTAAAGAAAGTTTGGTTGATACATTCAGAGTGAAGGCCTTTCAGAGCAAAGAATGCCTTCTACTTTGTTAAATATGGACAAATCATAAAACTTTTAAATATCTCTGCTGAGCTACAACAAGCTGAAGTATGACAGCTAAATTTTCGAAGTATCTATCTACAATAAGGACATACACGAATTCCTCCATGCAAACAGGGAAGGGCTTCTGCCACTACTGAGAACAGTCTCCATTCATGGGAAGCAGATCTTCCTCTCGGCTTCTCCTCTGAGGGACATCATGCATCACTGTCCACTGGCAAAAAGGCTTCTAGTTCTCCCAAAGACCGAGGAGGGTAGGGAAAAGGGCTCCAGAAAAAATGGCTATGAATAAGCAGCAGGGAAGAGATATGTTATGGTAAATTAGGGCAGAGTGAAGAAAGGAAATACATCCAAGATAGCAGAGGGTCAGGAGGTACGTGCTACCTTGCAGGGCTCAAGAACTCATGCATATATACCCTCATAAATACCAGGATTGTTCATTACAGCCCTGAAACTAGTGACCCAAACTTTCCAAGCAAAGAGTCACTAACCCAAAACCCTTTCCCAGTTAAAATACACTAGAAGTTAACAATCCTCAGGAGAGAGCTTAAGGAAGTTTTTGATTAGTTGAGTCTTTTCTCAACAGTTTTTTTCTTACCTCAGCTCCAAGGCTTGTGGTCATCAGTGTCCATAGTCACTGTTTTCAGGAAATAAATGAACAAATAAATTGAAGTTTTCTTTTCTTTAAAATTAAGTTTCCTTTAAGATAGCTAGTTGCTGTCATGTTTTAGCTGAAGTGCTCTTTTAGGGATTACTTTTTTCCAGCTCTGCTCCTTCAGTACTAACCCAAGAAACCATTCACATCAACGAACAAAAGAAGTATCACTGCAGGGGAGGATGACTTAACATGTATAATTCTTCAGCTCTTTATCTTGCATTCTCAGACATTTATTTCACTAAGCATGAAGTCCCTGTTACTAAATAGAATACAATTTAATCTACAAAATATAATATAATATCAAAGCAACACTTAAACTTGAGATGGGGATATAGAATAGGCAACCCGAAACAAAACAGGATTCACCAGGCAGCATAGAGTTCACAATTTGTTCACAGCCATATCTTCAATCTGCCATTTCATGTATCACAACACCCACCACACTCTATTTCGAGAACTGAGGTGGGATTAAATGAACATACAGATCGTGAATCAGTTTTTTGCATATGGATGGATTTCACCTGCATTGCCTCATATATTGTTGTGTATTTTTACATAAATAGACAGTGATCATGTCTCTTCATTCTTTTGCCTCCTTTCTCTATGTTAAGAGTTAAATGTAAGTATTAACATAAAAAATACAAATCATACAGCTACTTTAGAGAAAAAGAAAACCAACTAGAAATTAAATATGGCCTATATTGAAAGTTAGAAAGAATGCATCAAAATTAAGTTTGGCTGCAAAGAGCCTGCATGTTTTAAATGATAATCTCTTTCTTCTGTGAACTAGACAATAGTAAGGATACCAATTTGTGTGAGAGGTATTTGTTTAGCTATGTAAAATGAAACTATACTAATTAGACATGTTTGAAATCACTAGGAGTGCACTATGAAGAAAATATCTACTGCTCTCCATTGCTTCAGCTGCACATGAAACCAGTTTCGAGACTTAAAATGTATGAGAATAAAAAACATCAGACACTTGCAGTGTGCAACTTATCACACACTGTGACAGTGATAAATTCCCTCGGTGATTCTCAGGTGCCCTGTTGTTATCTTTAACTGCCTTCTAGCTTGTCAATCTTCTGCTTCCAGATGGTATCGGTCATTCACACAGGCAAAACCTTGCTTAGAGGGACTTACGCTTTGTGCTGGTAATAGGTGTTTTATCTTGCAGTGGATTATTTGCCCACTGTTCTTGCGGAATTTCACAAAAGAAGCATCTCTGATTATCTGACAATTTATCTTTTGTACGGATCTTGTTGGAGATTGAGTTACTAGAAGGTGGTGATTCTTTCAAAATGAAATCTCTCCCTGAAGCTTTTAGTGCACGATAATGAGACTTTAGCTTCTGCACCTCAGAAAGTAGAAGACAGAAAAAAACCCTACACCTCCAAAGTACTTGACGAGGAACACCAATAATTCTGTACATTGCACATCTTTTGAAGTATCTAATACTACAGTAGTCGGTACAAAAAATAGGCAAGTATATACTAAAAAGCTCTATTGAAACTCAACTCTGTTGTGTATTTCTATATAGTTATTGTTTATAGTGTAGAACGCTTGAGGCAGGATTTTTTTTCACTGGAAATTAAAACCATACTGATTTATCCTTGAGTAGCTGCTGCACCGTACACCCATTATTGAGAGCCCATTATCATGTTTAGGCACTACTAATTCCTCTGCTGCTGTCGTGATTATCTCCCAATCCTGAAACTGTCAGAGCTATGTATAGGTAAGAATATATTACATGAAAAATGGTAATCATTCTTTTAATTTGATTTTATTTGATGGATTTCACAATATCCTGAGACTTTTTCTGCAAATACTTTTGAAAACAATATAATAGAAAGGAAACAGACTTTTTATCTAGATGTCAGATAAATTTGGCACAAACACAATTCTGCATCATAATGTAATGTAGTCTTCCTTAAAAAAGTTCAGTTTTATGTAGAGCTGAGTCATTGAAAAGAAACATGTTTTACACACTGTTGTAAGCCATGAAGAAGCACTGTCTATAGTCATTCTTGACTGAATAAAGAGACATTTTCAAACTGGAACAGGTTTGCAGCTGCTTATCTGAAGCCAGAGGGAAAAGAAGAGAAAGCTTTATTTTAAGCAAAAAGAACAAATGGCAAAAACTTGGCTGCTGCTGAGGGTACAGTACCAAAGAATTCTGAAATCCGGTTGATGTGTTTAAACTCAACCCATTTACAAATTCTCTTTATGTAAGTTATACAGGTTTTGTTTGGTTTTGGTTGTTTAGTTTTTTTGTTGGTTTTTTTTTTTTTCAGAAGGTATGTTGCATAAGAGCTACATTCCAAGGCCCTAAAAAGTTACTTTTCAGTAAAAGTAGTAGTCAATACCTAGAATCATACAAATCATAGAATCACAGAGTCATATAGGTTGGAAGGGAACTCTAGAGATCATCTAGTCCAACCCTCCAGCAGAAGCAGGTCAATATAGATCAGGTTGCACAGGAACATGTTCAGGCGGGTCTTTAAGACTTCCAAGGAAGGAGACCTCACACTCTCCCTGGGCAGCCTGTGCCAGGGCTCCCTCACCTTCACAGTGAAATAGTTTTTAATTATGTTTAAATTGAACCTTTTGTGTTCCAGTTTCATCCCATCTTGTCCTGTTCCTAGGTACAATAGAAAAAAGGGATGATCAGCCTCCTGACACCCACCATTTATACACTTATAAATATTAATAAGATGCCTCTTCAGTCTCCTCTTCTCTAGACTTAACAGCTCCAGTTCCTGCAGCTTTTCCTCATAAGGAAGATGCTCCAGTCCCCGGATCATCTTCATGGCTCTGCGCTTGACTGTCTCCAGAAGTTCCCCATCCCTCTTGACCTGGGGAGCACTGGACACAGTACTCCAGATAAGGTCTCACCAGGGCAGAGTAGAATAGGAGGAGAAACTCCCTTGACCTGCTGGCTACATGCTTCTTGATGCATCCCAGGATGCCACTGGCCTTTTTGGCCACGAGGGGACATTGCTGGCTCATGTTCAGTTTATTATGAATCAGGACGCCCAGGTCTCTCTCTGCAGAGCTGCTCTCTGCTCTCTCAATCCCCAGTCTGTCCTGGTGCATGGGATTGTTCCTTCCCAGATGCAGGACTCTGCACTTGTCTTTGTTGAACCTCATGAGGTTCCTCTCTTCCCAACTCTCAAGCTGGTCGAGATCCCGCTGAATGGCAGCACAGCCTTCTGGGGAATCAGCCAGTCCTCCCAGTTTGGTGTCATCAGCAAACTTACTGAGGGTACACTCTGTCCCCTCACCCACATAATTGATGAATATGTTGAAGAAGATTGGCCCCAGAACTGATCCCTGAAGAACTCCACTGGCCACAGGCCTCCAACTCAATTCTGTGCCATTGACCACCACCCTCTGGGCTCTGTCATTCGGACAGCTCTTGATCCACCTCACCGCCCACTCATCCAGATCACACTGTCTGAGCTTTCTGATGAGGATATTGTGCGAGACAGTGTCAAAAGCCTTGCTGAAGTCAAAGTAGATGACATCTGCTGCTCTCCCCTCATCTAACCAGCCAGTTATGCCCTCATAGAAGGCTATCAGGTTGATTAAACAGGATTTCCCCTTGCTGAATCCGTGTTGACTCCCCAGCTCTTTCTTCATATGTTTAGTGACAACATTCAGGATGAGTTATTCCATCACTTTTCCACAGATGGAGGTGAGGCTGACCGGCCTGTAGCTTCCTGGATTGTCCTTTCTGCCCTTTTTAAAGACTGGAGTGACATTGGCCTTTCTCCAGTCCTCAGGCACCTCTCCTGTCCTCCATGATTTTTCAAAAATGGTGGAGAGTGGCTTAGCAACCACCAACCTGGGCAACTCTTCTCAAAAATTATGTAGGATTTCAGATCTTGGAAGAGTGAAAGAACAAACAGCATTTCCAGAAACAAAAAGAAACAAACAATCAAATAAAGAGTCCACATTTATTTTTTTCTGCTGTCCAGAATAGATTCTTTTACTAGAACTAAGTGAATGGCGGGAACATGCAATAACTCTCATTAATCTAAGTATAAAACATATCTCCACTACACAACACTTTTCAGATTTAAGAGAAAAAAAAATATTAAAAATGGGTCTACAACGAGGTCTACTAACCACAGTAACTTCTACAGGAAACAAATGAAGCTGCCTAATAGACAACTGATTTAAGCTGGTCTTTTCAAGTGAAATCAGGTTAAAAAAATCAGTTGCTTTTAATCTCTATCAACCCAAGATTGACTTGAAATGTTGATTGACAGACAGTAAGGCAGTAAGTCTAGCCACAATATCTTTTAAATATTCTGATCTTCAGTCTCATATGTAAGAAGAAAATTTATTTCCATGTTTTCTCCTTTATCTGAAGTACATCTATTCCTCCAAACAGATTTGTTCTCAGTAATAAGATCCTGTTATCAGAACACTCCTTTTTTGCTTTCTGCAACAGAGAAAACCCTTATTTACTATTTTCACAAGAAAATATATACATATATGAAAATATAATGTAGAAACATGTAAAAACAAGGAAGATATTGATAAAAGTAATCAGTACCACAAGAAACAATATTTTAAATTAGTACTAGGTTACTTTCACTTCCCAACTTTTTGGTGTTATTCCAAGAAAAGCCATATTGTAAAATTAGTTTTGAAGATAAGAAATCTAATGAAATTCAACAAGAGTAAGTGGAGAGTCCTGGATCTGGGAAAGAATAACCCCATGTACTAGTACAGATTGATTAATAAACTCTTACAGTAGTGTAGGGGTAAGGGACCTGAGGGTCTTGGTGGACAGTAGTATAACCATGAGTCAGCAATGTGCCCTCATGGCCAAGAAGGCCAATGGCATCCTGGGCTGTATTAGAAGGGGTGTGTGCAGTAGGTCGAGAGAAGTTCTCTTCCCCTCTGTCTGCTCTCATGAGACCACATCTAGAATATTTTATCCAGTTTTGGGCTTCTCAGTTCAAGAAGGACAGAGAGCTGCTGGAGAGAGTCCTCACAGGGCCACCAAGATGATGAAGTGAGTGGAGCATCTCCCTTATGATGAAAGGCGGAAGGAGTTGTGGCTCTTTAGTTTGGAGAAGAAGAGACTGAGGGGTGACCTCATTAATGTTTGCAAATACATAAAGGGCAAGTGTCAGGAGGATAGAGACAGGCTGTTCTCAGTGATGTCCATTTATAGAACAAGGGGCAATGGACATAAGCTGGAACACAACAGGTTCCAAAGAAACACAAGGAAGAAATTCTTCACTGCAAGTGTGATGGAGCACTGGAACAGGCTACCCAGATGAGTTGTTGAGTCTCCTTCTCTGGGAACATTCAAAATCCACCTGGAAAAGTTCCTGTGTGGTCTACTCTGGTAGATCCTGTTCTGGCAGGGAGGTTGAACTAGATGATATTTCAAAGTCCCTTCAAATCCTTAAGAGTTTGTCAAATGAACTCAATTTTCCATGTATACTAATATATTCAGTGGTATCATTGCTCAAGAAAAAAAATAAAAAAGATCCAGAGGTATGCTTTATATGGCTGCAGATTCAGTGGTCACTCAGCCAAAGCCCATCCAAAAACTAATGTTCATCAGCTGTCATGTGACTGCAAGGCTTTCAGTTCTAAGAAAAAAAGCTAAACTATCTGTTACTTTATTTTATTTTGCTTCCCTGGCTCTACTGTGGAAAATTGAGTGTATATTTTTACTATATAGGTTGTTTCATTTAAAATTTTTCAAATTGTAAATCTAATGTCTTATTATTTATCTTTGAAATTGTAAACCTAATAATAACAGAGTTATTATTAAGTTTATTAAAACATTGCCAAGGTTAGAACTCAACCTTTCCTGTCCCTGCTGTTCTTGGCTGAGGAGCTGGTCACAAAATAATTTTTATTGAGTAATACTCAAATAGATCATCACTTAAAGGCATTTTTCACTAGGTGAGGCAATCAGATATATTACAGAGACAAGAAAAGGAAAATCAAAAGAAAAATTCAGAAAGAATAAAACTAAAGCTACTAAAAAATCTGAACATACAGTTTTGAAAAGAAATCCTCAAAAGTCACACAAAATCTTACTAACTTGCATAGTGAACAGAGAAGGCTACCTTCTACTCTAATAGATTTGAATGACTTGAGATGAAGACGCCTGTCATTTTTTTCAGAATATAAATGAAACCTAAGCAGAAACATTCCATAACTGATGTCAGTTTTCCTGAATCTAAAAATTCCTTCACCTGGCAGTCTTAAATTTGGCTAGCCACTGATGTTAGGTTTTCTTACAAGCAGCAGAAAAAAAAGGCGAAAATCAGAACAAGATGACTGATTACAGGAATACTCATCTGTGTTCCAAAGGTAATACAGAAATTAAAAAAAAAAAGAAAAAATATATTTTTCCCTTTGAATGTCAGCCTGTAGATGTATTTGCATGATTTCATTTCACCAGGGACACTTTTGGAGCCAAGCAGACAAAACTTTTTAGGTTTTTGGGATATAGCAAACTAGATGTGCATTTACCCTAATATCAGGCATTTTAAAGCTACAGTTTCTTATCAAAAAACATCATACAGAAATACTTCTCTATCATAGCTTAAAATATGCTAATTTGCCACTCGCAGTCTGTCATTATTCTGAAGGGGTTATTTGTCTTGTTCTTTATCTTTCCATTTATTTCTCACTAAAACTCTTGTAAGAGGTTACAGAAATGATTCATAGCTGCCTAACAGCTGGTTTAGATGTTGTCAGAATTTCTGCTACATTTTAGTGTGCTTTTGGATTATGTTGTCCTGTGCTTAAAGTGTTTAATCCATGTCTATATTAAAAGGATATTTGACCGCATTTGGTGTAAATAGTGGTGCCATCTAGTTGCACTAAGACAACTAGTAAATCAGCTTACAATTACTGTGCTTCGTTTTATCTGAGACACTAGTACTAATCCATAGTGCTAAGGATCACAATAGCAAGGCCTTTAATTAAATATAACATCATGGTTATATCAAATCCTTGAATTCTGACACAGTTAAATTGAAAGATGTATAATCACAGTAGTCTTTGAATTGGTATTGTTGTAACCAGTAATGGATTGGAAAAGCTTCTTTTAGGAAAAAAAAAAAAAAGATATAAAATCTGAACTGGTCCTTTTTAAGGGTTGATACCTACCTACAATGCAGCTTCTATAGTCCCTTACAGATGGTTACCAATACATTAGTAGCTAATATTAAAAAAAGAAAGAAAGAAAGAAAGAGAAAGAAATTCTTTTGATTTTGTCAGTAGCAGAGCTTTCGTCAGAAAAGCAGTTATAAAACAACATGTACTACACCGTTTTATTTCTAAGTGCCCCTTGCTTTTTCTCAGCACAAAGAATAGGAAGGTGGAGGCGGACAAAGGTGACGTTAGTTACCTTGGCGTTTCCAATCCTCCTCAGAAATTTAGTCATCCACAGATTGGCCCTGATGTTATTCTGAGTGCTGAAGGCACACATCACACAACAACTGAGACGAAATGCACTCAGTGAAACTACCTCTCTCCCTCCCTGACATGCTCTTCCATCAGCTGTGATACAACTGCTTACTGGCAGATGCTAAAAGGTCAACATCACAACCCTTCATCTCTTACGGATATCTAGTTGGAATTTAAGGTGAGCGCCATGTATGAATACCCCAACCTTCTCTTTCCTGTTGCTGGTTTACTTGTGTTGTTTATTGTCTATAGCCACTTAAAAGTTCTGCAAGAAAGTAATCACCTTTCTATCACATGAAGGATTTATTCTTGTATTTTTATTCATACACTTTCTGTAAGTTCACATGCAAAAATAACCAGAGCACTCCTTCAGGAGCTCCAGAAGTGCTCCACAGGAATTGTGCCATAGATGAGGAAAGTACATCAATGTGCTTTGAATGAAATCCATCAGTCTCAGTGACATGATATCTTCTCACTAAATGCATTTTAGATGTCTTCTAACCCTCTTTGCTCTGGAAAACTGCCTTATACTGTCATGTGAAATAATTTTGACTGTTACTTTGACTCATTATCAAGTGAAGGATCATAAAGAAACTGCACAGATTTTGCTGCAACCAGTTAGATGAAAGACACGAGATGCCTCCAGAAAGAAAACAAGAGTTTTGCCAGTGCAGTCAGGTTCTCACTGTTGATTTATGTTTTCCAGAGTACAGAAGAGAGTGCTTTATTTTCTGCAGTATTTGTGAGAGACTGGAGGACATCTGCTTCCTGGCCTTGGGAGTTCAGAATAATGCTTGGTGCCAGTTGATTCCTTTTGCCCAGAGCCGAATATTGTATGGACATGTTTGCACATAGCTGCTCACGGCTCCCCTGACTTGTTCTGCAGATACACCCCCCGCCGACACCCGCTGACATCATCTGCCACCCCTGCACGTCAGAAGCACTGCAGACAAACTCTGAGGTGAGCAGTTGTAGAGTTATCTGATGCAAGGGAACTTTATCTGTCCTGTTTGTGCCTAACATGCAAGACTACCTCCAGTCTCTATATTGTTGAGTTTTGGAATCTGCAGTAGTCATATTACAAATCTGAAAACCTCATTTTATCAAGAAAAGGTGATTATTACTGTTTTCATTATAGTCTTCTAGTCCATAATGTAAAATAATTTTCTTCTTGGCTTCTTTCCTAGTTAAGACTCATATTTAAATGATTACTCTACAGCTTACCAAACTTTAACAACTGTGAAGATGAATACTATATTTTAGTTGATAGTGAATCAGCTCCTTATGTAATTTTCAAATAGTTATTAAAAAGTTTAGCTTCCTTCCAAAAGTTTATTGTAATGATTGTAAAATTGTTTTTTTACCTAATGGTAAAATCACAGAGCAGTAAACAATACTCGACTGTTACTTTACATAGTGTCAAAAAAGCTATCTTTAGGTGTTATTTATTAATATAATATTTGTGCTTTGTTTCAGGTACTTATATTTGTAAATATGTTATTTACTATTTTTAATATGAATCCTTGACATTTCAGTGGAACATGCTGACAGACTATTCATGTCTCTGGAAAATTAAACACTACACAAATCAAGTAAGTCTTACAGAAACATCATTTTATCAGTGTAAGCAATTTCTATAAATGTCAAAATATCTCATTTCATCATTCTGTGAATGAAAGCTTTTCCATTTTCATTTTCTTTTTAGTTTATATTCTCAAGTTTTAAACTAGGATGTGTGCTTTTCCCAGCAAAACATCTTAAACTTTAAGAATTAGTATGTTCTTGTCAGTAATAATCTATTATTTTGTCTTAATACAGACTATATATTGTTAGGGTTTTCTTCCTTTAAGACAGAAACAAAATTCCAAGAGCCTTCATGCCTTCACAGTCATGATTGTTGAATTTGCTTTAAAATTAGCCACCATAATATGGGAGATATCTAAGCAGAAACAGGCTAAGAAGGAGTGGTTGAATGTTGCAAACAGTCAGATAATCTTTAACACATGGCAGATTCTCATGCTGGCTTTACGCTTAATACTCCTGAGCATCTTATAGCTAAAACACAAAGTAGTCTGTGATGTTGTTAGGCCTTAATACTTTTAAAGGCACATTGAGTGTTAATGGAGTCCTTTGGATTTAAGGCTTTGTTGTTTATTATACCCAGACTGCTTGGGTTTTCTCTAATGACATGCTCCAGCAAGTCACCTAATTCCTGACCTGCTGTTCAAGTCAGAAACCCCTGGATTATCTATATCCACCTCCCTGCCTCGAGAAGCCTCAGTTCAGAAGTGCAGCCTGATTCGTTTCACCCTTAAAATCACATGCCAGGCCCCCAAAACATGTTTGCACACTCAGTTTTATCAGCATTGCTGCAACACAAGGGCACACATGAAAAGACAAAACCAAGTAGTTCATTAGAGCTCCCAACCCCAGCTGCATGCCCCATTGCCCTATCAGTGCAAGACCTGGTTGCAGCTCAACAATCTTAGCTTTCCATCCCCAGCTTCCACATCAGTGCAAGCTAGGTAGAGATAGAGGAAGCCTTCTAAAGATCCCACAGCTGCAGAAATAAGGACCTTGAAGCATGGTCACAGAATCACAGAATGTGACTGGTGTTGGGATTGTGTTGAGAAAGGTGTTGGGAGGGAACTCTAGAAATCATCTAGTCAACTCCTTCCTGCTAACAGATCAGATAATGCAGGAATGCATCCAGGCAGGTTTGCAAACCTCCAGGGAAGGAGACTGCACAACCTCTCTGGGTAGTTTATGCCAGGGCTCCCTCAACCTCTCAGGAAATAATTTTCTCCTCCTGTTCAAGTGGAAGTTCCTGTGTGTTCCAACTTGTGCCCATCACTCCTATCCTGACACTGGGCACTATGAGAAAAGACTGGCACCATCCTCTTAACACTCATCCTTTAGGTATTTGTAAGTGTTTATAGGGACTCTCAGTCTTCTCTTCTCCAGGCTAAATAGCCCCAGATCTCTCAGCCTTTCCTCATAAGAGAGATGTTCCAGTCCCTTGACCTTCTTGGTAGCCCTCCAGTGGACCCTATCTGGAAATTCTCTATCAATCTTGAGCTGGGGAGACCAGAACTGGACACAGTACTCTAGTTGTGGCCGTACTAGGGCAGTGTAGAAGGGAGAGGAGAACCTCCTTTAACCTGCTGTTTTACACTCTTCTCAATACACCCCAGGATGCCATTGAGCTTCTTGTCTATGAGAGTACATTGCTGGCTCATGTTTAGTTTGCTGTCCACCAAAAGTTTCAGGTCTCTCGCTGCAGAGCTGCTCTCCAACATGTAAGAAACTTCAGATACAGCCAAGGAACCTGAGGTGAAAACTGAGGACAAATATAACTTCCATTAGAATCACAGAATCAGAGAATCATTACGGTTGGAAAAGACCTTCAAGATCATCAAGTCTGACCACTAACCTCACACTGACAGGCCCATCACTAAAATAAACCATATCCCTCAGCACCTCACCTATGCATCTTATAAATATCCCTAGGGATGGCTACTCCACCACCTCCCTAGGCAGATTTTTCCAGTGTTTAATAACCCTCTAAGTAAAAAAAATTTTCCTAATGTCCAATCTAAACCTCCCCTGGTACAACTTTAGCACATTTCCCCTTGTCTTATCATTCATTACTCGAGAGAAGAGATCAATCCTCACCTCATTACAACTCCCTTTCAAGTAGTTGCAGAATGATCCTATCTCCTCTCACTTGTCATCAACACAAAATTCACTCTTGAAAGTTATGAGTCAGCAGGGCTTGGGGTCAGGAATGAAGTCCTGCAGCCACCATGCATACTATATGATGGCCAGCTCTATTGTACAGATGTTTGTAAGAAACAGGAAGAAGTTGTTTTAATAAACAAAAAAGCAAAAAAACCCAAAACCCAAAAAAACATAAAAAGAGCTTTTCCAGAGTAACTTCTACTCTGAAACCTTGAGTATATGCAAAACCATTTATCTTACTTGTTCCTACCTCAAAACAATACCATTTTCATTTGGATATGCTAAAACTGAAATTAAGTCATCATCTAACAATACTACTGTTTTATATTCTCCTCTAAGATATGTTTTCCCATTCCAAAGGGAATTATTCCTGGCCAGCATTTACAGTCTTCTGTCATTTAAATCAACAAGGAGGTTCACAATATCTCTTGTTGTGTGGGACTGAGATATAGCACTGCAAACGAGAAGTTAGTCACAGCCA
The DNA here is from genome assembly GCA_013401255.1 of Urocolius indicus. Taxonomy (NCBI): domain Eukaryota; kingdom Metazoa; phylum Chordata; class Aves; order Coliiformes; family Coliidae; genus Urocolius; species Urocolius indicus. The sequence continues at coordinate 23,025 of WBNH01002011.1, forward strand.
CACATTTAAGTGTTCATAGGCATTGCAAAGTGAAATCCATAGTTGTGTATTTCTATTTATTTCTAATAGATTTGTTTTAGTTACACCATGCAAAATCTTCACATCAGTCTTGCTCAGTACCACCTCTCAGACCTCTTGTCAGTTTTTACTCTCAGCTGCTCTATTTTGTTTTGAAGATTTTTAAATGGTAATTTTAAAGAAACTTGTGGATTTCTACTAGCTTTCAAATATCATTGGAATTCAGTTAAAGATGAATACTTAACTCCATTAGAGCACTTGAAAATCCTGACCTAACATCTCAGACACAGACAGTGCTTTTTCAATTTGAGGAACAACATTTGCATCCAGAAGTGCCATGTTTCAGGTTGGGTTTTGGTAGGGTTTTTTGTAATACAAACAGTTAATAGCTTTTTACATATCTAGAGCTGACTAACCTTCCAGATATCAGAGGGAATTCCTCTCAGAGCTGCACAGGGATGAGAGGGACATGCCTAACTCACATTGAAAGAGTTGGATTCAGATGCCTAAAATACCTTTGAGGAATTGGACTGTAATATTTTAGATTCTCATACAAATTAATGTCCCATAATCTGAGAATCTTCAAACTCAAGAAACTAACCACAGGAGCCAAATTCTCAAAACTTGCAAAAACCATTGAAGTTGGTATCTATGGATGCTCGTACACTTTCACTTAAGAATTTTTTCTTGAGCAGCAAATACTTGCTTCCATCTGCTTTGAGACCTGTCTGCATGTAGTTAATGAATGAAACATTTGTCTTTTTATTTTATAAAATGATAAATGTTCCTAACATTCCAAAGATTCTTAGTGCATAGGAGCAAATTACACCAGAAACAGCAGTCATGGACTACTTATATTCAAAAATATATCTGAAGGAGGAAGCTGTAGAAATGCTCTAGTTTTTAAATGGTTGCTCAAGCACCAAATTCCTATGCCAGCATGCCAAGGGTACATTCAATGGCTTCTTCAGCCTGAAAGAGTTCAAATCTACATCTCATAAGAGTCCTGTAGCTCCTCTACTATATATGAAGTCCAAAGTGAAGGATAATTCCCTGTTTCTTTTGTTCTTTAAAAATAAAATTAAAAATAAGTCAAATACTTTTACTCAGCGACAAAGTAAGATTCTGCATTGCACTGATTAGAGCATGTGGCACATAAGATATTTTTGCTTCTAATCTTGGCTTCAGAGACAATTTATATATTTTATGCCCAATATCTATTTCATACAATGTTTAAGTTGTTCTTCAAGTTTTTGTTTCTTGAAAAGAAGCAGCTTCGAGCTTTGTTTTCTGACAACCAGGTTGGTAAACTATCCATAGATGCTGATTAATGGAGCTTCCTCTCACAGATACCTCCCATTCTTCTCCCTACAGGAGGTATAGCTTCTCATGAGTCAGATTTGTTTATACAGAAGATTAATATGTAGTTCTCTGTGATTAACACTCTGACAAATTGTCCAGATATTCTTTCTGGAACTTAACTCCTGATATATTAACAAGACAGGACATATGCCTGCTTGTGTTTGGTTTTTTTAACCTATACCTAATATCTGTATTATCAAAAGTCATTCTCATTTGAAACATTTCCTTTCAGAGAGAAAAAAAAAGTATGAATTTTTATTAAACCACCAAGCCAACTTAGAATTTCTCTCAAGAATTAATTATAAGAAATAAAGATGGAAGATATTCTTTACTCATTACTTAATTAATTCAAGAGTTTTTATTGCAGTAGTTCCCACTTCCCTCTTTAGTCTGAATTATTTCATATTTTACCTTAGTGTTTCTATTTTAAGTACAGAAATATCCCATTTCAAATGAATGAACCTTTTTGTTCTGTAAGCTTTGATAAATGAGAACATTAGATACACCCAACAGCCTAATGAAATTCCACACCTTGGTTTGGATGCTATCAAATGTGCTGCAGATTGTTTATTTCCCAGAGTGTGATTACTTGGAGAAAAATCTCATCTTTGATAACGGCACTAAACAATTCATGGCTTCATTGATATTTAATAGATAACATACTTAAAACAACACTGTTGCAGTATATCTTTTGTACCCAACAGCTGTTCAGTTTAAAAAGACAGAAGTACAATACTGTATTGTATACTTGAATTACACATTTAGTTTAAGGGATAAGAATCCCAGTAGCAGATGGCATTCCAGGCTGTCTAACATAGCAGGGGAAAAAAAAAAAAAAAAAAGCAAAACAAGCAGGCCAATAGTTTGCCTTGATATTATAAATCAACAGACTGGTTACTGCCAAACACATGAAGATTAATTCATCAAAATCTGTGGGTAATTTCTGACAAACTAAAGTAGAAAACTTGTCATCGTGTGGACAATGTCATGACTAAACTGTGCTTGAGACTCTGGCGTAAGTAAACATAGAAGTCCTTGCTAATTGAAGCTTCTCTAGTATTTCTCATTAAGTGTAATTAGTGATCTTGAACTGAATTTTACAGGAAGAAACCTTCACTTTCAGAAAAGTTCAGACGTTGCAGTATGACAAGGTATGGGAATCATGGCTCTCCAGCACATCATCCTACAGTTGAACTGAACTTCACAGCATGACATGACACAGCCCAAAGTGGATCAGGGAATCACAAAATCTAATCTATATAGTATGATCATATTTTATTCCTGGAGACAATCCCTCCCAGCCTGGTTTCAACCATACAACAGCCTCAGATTAGCTGAGAGATTTAAATCCCTAGTGCACAAATAAAGGCATATGGTATGAAAAATCTTCCTTAGAGCTGAAGGGATTAAATCAGTTTCCTCAGCTGAAACAACTATACTCAAAAATTTCAGACTAGCAGTTTGCTTACTATAAAATAGTTTCTGTACTGCAAATTAGGACAGTGATTTCTAAAGTACTGCACATAAAGCACTTCAAAAGCAAAGATATCTCCAGCATGCTGACTGCCAACGTGACCAATACTTTGAACGCACAAAATATACCATTCACACAGAACGGTATAAACACATAACACCCAAAGTAATTACGGACACAGTCTGAAAGCTGAGCATGTTACTGCATCCACAGCACCTCCTCAATGTTCCCTAAGTAGGGAGTTCACAGGTGAGCTTTGCTGTTCCCTGTAAGCTGTTTTTTTCCTCTATGCATGACTTTGCAGTCTTCATACATAGGGTTTTAAAGAAGGTTTCCATCAACCCTGCCTTGACAACCAGGACATAGGCGTCAAGAATACATCTCTCCAAGATGAAGAATTAGCCTTTCATCATCAATTGATAATAAGATAATAATAAGACTGAAGAGTTCATAGTTAACTTGGACAGGGCAACAGCAAACATTGTTATCAACATATTAGAACATGTAATAAACTGTTAGACAGAATAAGTGACCAAAAAAAAAAAAAAAAGATAGTAGAAACCCACATGAGAATTGGCGGAAGAAACACACATTTGTTGATTGCCTGAATCCTTGTCTTTTGCATTTGCACAGCAGTCTGTTATTTTAAAGAGCATCTGTTTAAATACTTATTAGCTTGCAAGACTATCCCCCATCAGTTTTTTGGAGATTTTTCTTATTTCTATAGACTGTTCAATACTGAACAACTCCTTTGTTAGCTTGAAAAGACAGTATATACTATGTTTCACTGGTAGCATAAAAAGATCCTCTTTTCCCATTTTGTTTGTTTTCAGTTCCATTTACTGAATTGTCCTCAACTGATTCTTCACTGCCATTACTGTCTTCGTTACAGTAATTGCAACATAATTACATCTATAATTCACAACTTGTAATTATAATATTATGGTATAAAATTATTATAANGGATATGAATACAAAAATAATGAAGTATACATGTATGTATTGGAATAGGTATAAAAAGACGTGAAAGCCTAGTTATTATTGAAAGGTAATATGATCAGCAGATGATTTTTAAAGCATATTTTGAACTCATACCATTTATGTCTGTCTTATGAAATATTGTTGTCCTGTATGTCTTTATGCTTTAAAATATCCCCTTTTTTGAGAAGAAAAAAAAAATAAACAAGTAAAAAAGTAAAGTGAAACAAAGTGTTTGTTTCATTTCACTTTAAGATATGAGGGGTTTTTTCCCCTTGGTGTAAAAAAAACAAAACAGGGAGCAGAAGGTATCCTGTATAACACATTGACTATATAACACATCTATATCTCTTGGGCTGAAGGTGAGCCATTAGTTTACCAGCTCCGTTCACTCCAATGCATTTCACAGTATAGGACATCCAGTATCCACTTTGCTGGTCATAAGTAAGCTCATACTACCAGAAATTGTTCACACTGTCTATCATAGCTATCAATATCACCTATATCAGTATTTCTGCATAGAATTCTCATGAAAATTATTTTGAAAATATACAGAAATGGCCTGGCACAATAAAGTAGACAGGACTTTCTTTTTCAATGTGTGTGTGTATATATGTATATACTCTCTTGCTTGAAATTTAAGTACACTGGGTTTTTACAATTTGATTTATAAACATCCTCATGCTGGTAAGGTTCAAATATTTCACTCAATTTAAATGTTATTTTTGTAAGTCTGTGATGTATTTGCTGCCTAGGAAAATAGTTAGCCTCTCTCTTCGAGAAAACCAGTTTTGATAAAGAAAATAGTAGATAAATTACCTTCATGAAAGTAGCAAAAGAATGTATTTTTAAATTAGTTCACCATTTATTTAAAATCCTGGGGAATTTTACATCATCTGTAAGTCTTCCTATACATTTCTGAAATAATTTTAGTCAATTTACTGTTCCAGGTTTAGTGGAATGCTCATTTACAAAATGACTTGCACAGTAGACTGTGGCCATGATAGCATCTGTGATAATTCACTGACAAGTAAAAAACCTATTTCCCAGGGAAGACTTAGCCATACATTTATACTCACTATTATTAATGTATATTATTTGTACCATTCTCAGATATTCAGCAGCAATCTATTAACTACCTACATAAATTTTCTATATTCTGAAACTGTACTGTTCACTATTTCTAATGTCAGCATAACTTTCTATAATTTTTCAAGTCTCTTGTGAAACGTGGACTTAATGTTTTTTGGTTATCTTTATCCTGATGTAGCCAGCTGAATGCTTACCTATCTACTCTATCTGTGTGACTGTCAATCAGAAGAGAAAAAAATCGGAATCAAATAAGACAGACAGATACTTAATTGGAAAGAAGGAAAACATGTATGCTGTTCTCCAGCTTGTATCATTTTTAAAGGCTAGCTAAGCATTGGTCTCTGTTGCAAAGAACTTCACAGATTTTTTTAGTACCTTTTCCCAGTATTTATTATCCCTGAAAGATTAACAGAAAAGGCCCTCTTCCCACTTACTACTGTGTTTTATATATGTAATTTGTAGCAATATATAGTCCAGAACATCTAATATTTTTGTTTTTTTCATTTCATAAGCACAAGCCTATGAAATAATTCCTTGCAACTACTGGATTCTGTGTTCATTATAATAATATATGTGGTGCACAGATGTGGACAATTCCTCAAAGATGTATGAGCTGGGGTAGGTCCTCATGTATCACTCCACAGTGATACAGTAAAATAAAAACCGTGCAGTTAGAAGAGATGATTGAACTGGGGATCCTCTACTTTAACAGAGAAATAACTATTGGTACAACAAGTAAATCTGTTCTTCATGAATATAGAGAAATTATTCAGTAACTAGATATGAGCATACCTAGAACCTATTTTAAGAGGAATCAAGGTTGAAAGCATCCATGTAGACCTTAATGGTAATAAACATATAGGAACACTGTGAATATACCCAAATCAAGTGTCTCCAAGCCCATAAAATTCAGACATAGTGGCACATTAAAAATTACAGCAAGAAATAATGAATGTCAGCTTTTGATAAATAATATATTAAAAAAATCAAAGTAAATCATGTAACTGAGAATTATTTCACTGGGCTATGTAAATTTCGTTTCTTTTTCCATATTACTAGAAAATAATTTTTTAATAAAGGAATTTTTATTCAGACACTGGTGCATCATAACATTGCAATGTCTAGCTGCAACAGATACATTCAGACAAGAAATTAGATGCAAATATTTAGTAATAATGATATTGGAGCAACTTATCTGTTGAAGCAGTCAACACTCAGTTACAGGAAGTATTTTAAAAACAAATAAAAAAATAGGTATCTTATTAAACAATATCCTCTAGCTCAACCAGAAGTTCTGCACCTGATATGAAATCAGCTATTACATATGCCATGAGCCAGGAAAGTTATCATATTTTTTCTTCTGGTCATAAAATTATAAGGAAAAATCATGGATATAATGCTGCTGAAACTGTTAAAAAAAAAACAACAAACAAACAAACAAAAAAGAACTAATTTTCATTAGTCCCTGGTCGTTTCTATTATGACAAGTTTCCATGTAAAAGTTCTACATTTCCTCATGTTTGCTTTAAGAAGAATCATCCTTTACAATTGAGTGCATATACAGATTTCTGTTGATTTCAGCAAATTTCAAGCTGAAATCTGCTACACTGCTCATTCTGAGTGCTATGTAAATCATCACAGTTGATCAATGGGATGAATATCAAGGTAAGATAACAAGTAACAGGAGCTAAAGTGGAAGAATAAAATCCTATATGACAGCTTTTCTCAGATTTCCCTTATACTACTTCTAAACATTCAGGCATTTACCACAAATGAAAAAGAACACACTTTGAAATGTATATTTTTATACCAGTATCAAAATCAGTATCCTGAAGTTTGAGAGGCACATTAAAGTTTATATTTGCAATGCTGTTTGTGTACACTTTGTTACTAAAAAGACGATTTATTTGTATAATTAATCAGCTGATATATCCCCAAGGGTTTTGTTTTTCCTTCCCAGAAAGACATCTTTTGTTGTAATGAAAACATTTCACCAGGGCTTTCTGGTGCAATTGATAGTCTTTGCTAAATTTTATTGAAGGCTTTTTGTCTGAGTGGTGCCTTAAGCTCTTTATTTACATGGGATCTGGAACATTGCTTTAATTCTCTACTAGTAACAGGTGTTTCCTCTATAGGAAGTCATTAGCTCCACATTTTTAAACAATGTAAATCTGAATTTTATTTCGGACTTGAAAATTTCGGGGTTTCTTTTTCAAGATAGGACAAACTTTTAATAATTCACAAATAAACTTTGTATCCTCAGACAGACAACTAATGAAACACAGAAGACTTAATTCCCTAAATAGGCTTCTAAGGATATTCCTAAACCGATGAGCTCTTCCAAAGTAATGTGTATATTTTTAATGTTTCATCTCTTCTCAGAAAATGCAGGTGGAAAGAGAGGTGCCTTTTTGCTTCTGTGCCTTCATTCCTAAAGCAGTACTTAGACTGAAGGGGAAAACAGATGGACAACTACTCTTGTTTCAATGACCAATCTGAAAACGTGGGAAGAACCTGAATAAAATATTAATTTTTTACATGACTATGAAGCTACACACTTAGAGGCTAATCTTAACCTAGAGGATATAGAGACAAAAAACGCCACTCACCAAAAGAGGAAAAAAAAAAAAAAAGTAGAAATTGTTATGACTATGTGATGTTAAATTCAGCTCTGAGTAGCTAGCAATGATTCTGAAGGAGTAGTTTTACTCTTCTGATAACTTGAAGAACATGTCGCCATCAACAAAATGTAGTATGTAGCAAAAAAGCCAATTTCATTGAATAGGCACTAACAAAACTCAATAAGGAAAAAATTAACTGAAACACATATGAGAGGAAGAAATTTATCATATATATTTTAAAATAAAAGTGTGCATGCCTGTGTGTGTATACATATATGTATGTTTCTGAAAATTTAAAGTGGGATTAGTCATGTGAGTAAGACTGTTGTCATAACTAACATTGATTGAACTACATTGAACACAGCTAAGAAAGAAATTTGAGTTAGCTGTTGATATTGCTAAGTATTTTGGATTAGTTTCGATTTTTTTACAACTTACCAGAATATCAAAGACTGATTTGGTCAGTGTAGTTTCCCTATTCTCATTCTTCCTCACTCTGCATTGGTGATGAGTATGCACTAACCACATACATCAGAATGAAAATTCCCCATGGTTGCTTTGGGCTTCTGTGCAGGTGTTGTCATCAGTTAGGGCCTAAAGGTGGTTAAAAGGGACAAATACCATTTTAGATTGAGAATGCATGCTGGATGGAGTACAAATAGTTATTTTTTGCACTGTATGTACAAATGTCTTTATTATAAAACTAAATGGCTTGACCTCTTAAGACAAATGCTTCCCATATTATATCAGAAAACAAAATATGTTTAAAAGAGAGAGTCATACCTTTAATCAATCTTTATTGCTTTGGAAAGCATTAAAAAGCAGGACCAAAAAGGTAAGAATAGAATCCTAAACACTCAATTAATACAAATGACAAACAAATTATTCCCAAAAGAATGGGTTCCCTCTCATGCAATGTTGAAGTTGTATAAAAGCTTAGTACTTTTCTCTCTACCTGTTAATCTGCTCATTTAAGATTGCTTATATACTGCTTTCTGTGTTATCCATTAACTGAACTATTAAGTGCAACAGTAAGAATAGGTACCTATAGGAAAATTGATTTTCTAGAAAAAGATAATAGAAAGAAATAGAAAAAAGAAATATAAAAAAGTTTTTCTATAGCAAACTTCAGGGCATTGAAGTTTTGGTTTTGCAGAGTGATAATTGGTCCTGACAGCAGTGGCATCATTAACCAATTTTTTTCTTCATGTTTCATAAAACATGCAAAATATGGTCAAATAATTACTCAGTTGTTTTACAAGTGTTGTTTATCCGAGATCTTATGAATACAATTAGAAAAGATGTAAATAGGTTGTCACTAAAACTGCACTAGCAGGCAGCTGTGGGGAAAACAAATTATGCACGTAACAAATTTATCAAGACTGTCTACAAACATGTGTTACCTAAATCCTTTATTATTTTTTTTTACTAGAAATTATTTAGTTTCAAAATAGTATTCTACTTTTTTGGTTTAAAAAAGAAGAAAAAAATAAAAATGTGAATTGCCTTGAAAATTCCAATGAACTTTGTTCCAGATATTTTGGCAAATTTGTTCAATTAATTTTTGTGCATTTTTCTATGTAAGTAAATGGTTATCAAAACTTCTACTCTGACAGTTATTTTCGTTTTCACTTATTTTTCTGTAAAAGCTCTCTCTCCTTCTTTCTTGTTGAAAGGCATATACATTAGGACATGAAGAAAAGGAACTGCTGAAGTAAGGAAAATGTCAAAAATGTCAAAATCCACGGGCTCTTCATCTTGAACCAAGACTGAGGAGAATTTCAGGCTACAGGAAGTGATCATTTCAAAGATCAAATCTTCAAAGAAAACCTTAAATGGAGTGTAAAGAACATTGCTGAAGACAAATCTGAACACACTTTGACCTTTTATTTTCTCTGTTATTTGAATTGTGGGTTGTTTTGGTTTTGGGTTTTTTTTTATTTGCCTCTGTATCAGAGGGTGCACAGAAAATCTTTATTCTTGCTGTCAAGGAATAAAGTGAGTAGCTTAATAATGGTTACCTAAATACTTGATCAAGCTATTCAGACTTAATGTCTGTGTTGCAAAACAATGTAATTTCCTCCTTTTAATTTGCTCTGCAACTCCTTAGTTCAGTCAAGTCTATTTAACTAGTTCTTGTTGCTAGTTCTATGGATAAGTTTAAGGCAAGCCTACACTGGAAGCCAGAGTGCACTTGTGGCAGTGTAGGTAAAGTCTTGCTTTAGCATAGATACCAACACCAGGAAAGTCAGAGTGCTGCTGTCTATCCTATTATTTAGATATCAAGAAACAAGTTTGTTTGTGATGCATGACAAAGTTTAGCAACTTAACTGTCTGGTTTAAAATACAGGTAGTGGACACGCGGTCCTCTGTCCATATGAAGTCTGCATGAATATCCACCAGCTTGCATTTTGTAGAATAATTTCATTAGCTATTTAAACTGTCTACAACAACAATGGTTTTGGTCCAATTAGATTAAGGAGTGCTCCTCCATTGGCAGGGTTGTTTTGAGATTTTGTTCAGCCTAGCTGCTTCTGTTTGCAGTACAAACCTAGCTTGCTAAAAAAAAAAGGCTTCTAGTCTCAACAGAAATTAAACCTTGAGTAAAAAAAAAAAAATTCCATGAGGGAATAATCTCAAAATACATCCTCATTCTCCATATATAAAACTGATCTTTTTAAACTTTAATGCTATGTCAATACACATACATCCCTCAGCATGTAGTACTAATATAACTTTAATAAAAGTAATTGTTCCCCACTGCAATCTCATGGAAGTCAATGGAGCTACATAAGGGACAGACTTGGCCCCTTTTGCCATATCAAGCCAATGAGCTAGGAAAATTCTGATACAGCTAAAGGAATTTAATGCTCAATTAAGAGCTCAGTAAGAATCAGAAGAGTGAGTCATAATATAGCAGTTCTCTTATGGAAGGTAACATCATCAGCCCTTTCACATCAGAGCTACTTATGGACAAATATAATAAAGACATATGTTTGCATCGTATTCTCATTTTTCCATTCATATTATAGCCAACACAAAACATGACCTTTGGACAATAATAAGTTTTCTGATATTTCTCTCACCTGATTCCTTTTCCTTCTGAGTATAAAGCATTTGCAGGTAGCTACATATACCAGCAAAAAACTTCAATCTTACCACTTTTTCTGTACATTTTAATTCTTTATAATAGTGGAAAGATGACAGTAATCTAAAATACTCCTCAAACTATGTTAAAGAGTGAACACTCCCTGAAGGACATCTAGCAGCAATAATATAAATTTGTGCATATTTTTATACCGTTCATTCAATACAGAGTCATAGGATACTCATTAAAAAGAGAAAAACCATAACAAGCAAGAGAAAGGAAAATGCTTAAAAATGTATTATCACAAAAGTGAAAGAATGCTTTAAAGTTAAATTTTCCACAGATGTACAAAATCTCCAGTGGAAAAGGATTAATAAAAACCAAGCAGAAAGAAGCACAAGATTAAACTCTCATAAAAATATTTTCATGAAGTAATATCACAGACATCTTTGAAAACAAGGAGGACAGCATTAAATTGGATTGAAAAAGAAGTGTACCAAGTTTTAGGTTAATTAAAAAGACCAGACATGAGGTAGATGGCTGGCTATCTGATATGTCTGGTGGAAGAATTACAAACCACTAAAGGTCAAAGAGAAAACATTTGGATAGATCATGAAAATGGGAATTATGTTAGTCAAGATGAAATTGTTTATTTTTTTTTTTTTTTTACTAATAATCAGACTCTGGCAACAATAAGTAGCTGACATGATGACTATACCACGATTCATACCTCAAAAAGTTAGCAAACTCTTAGGCAGATGTTAAGTGTTTATGGTTAAAACAGTTTTAGCAAAATCCTAACATAGTATGTAGACTATTTCCAGAATCATCAGAAGACATTTTATTTAAAAAAATAAGTAAGCATAACAACCATTCTTCTGCAATAATATACTTCCTCCATGTTTACTAATACACAATTTCTAAACCTAAGATTGCTATATTTCATTTGTAACAATGTTTTGTTTCAAATATTTTATCTAAGAATTCCATGCAGTATGAAACATTCATAATTATAATACATTATTTAAATAATCATAATTTTACTTTAGGTTTTTTACATTTAAAAAGCTAAAGTTCTATTGGACTGTACTGCAAACAGTTACCTGCTACTGAGGAGAATAAAGTGAACAAGTGTTATTTCACTTTTTTTTCAATTTCCATTTCCATTAAATGAAATTTTTATCTTCTAGGTGAGGTTAAAAATGATGACTAGTGTTTATTAGGAAACTGGATTTCTTCTGAGTTTCAGCACTGCTCAACATTTCTTTTGACATGCAGCACTTCATATGATACTCAAAACAAACTTCTAAATTACTCCTTTAATCATATATATTTGAAAGTAAACCATCAACCTATCCTACAAAAACAGCCCTACAGAGTGTCAGTTAAGGAAGGGACAAAACACACGTTTTTCTCCAGTCTGGTAAAGCAACCATGACCTGGAAACCACTTCTTGGCTTTAAGACACCTAAGAATTAGCTAGTATTTCTAACTATCTTCTGTCTTTACCACCACAGAATAATAAATCTCACCAAAGACAGTTTCCTATCTTTCAAGACAAGTGAAACAAAATACTTTCTGAAAATACCAGAAGTACCTTTCTTTCAGAAGTCTAACTCTCCACATAATGACCTAAGAAAAAAAAGAGAAAGACTAATCAATCAACAAAAACGGTAAATATTCTTGAAATTAAACACACACACCTCAAAAGACAGACTACTGATAGAATCTGTGTATCTCTTGGAGTATGCTGTACTGGGAAATGCAGATGTACTCTGGGACCCAGACACCAGGCATCACATGTGGCAGTTTGTCCACTGAAGCTTGGAAAATACAGGATTTGTAACAACACTCTAAAAGGAGTTCTCTTACACAGAGTGTAAAGTTCCCATGGAAAAAACTAATAGATAAACCAAGAAACAAATAATAATCACAAAGATCAAACTTTGAAAACTGGAGATGACTATGATCTTTTGAAAAATGTGGGTTATTTATTAGATAATAGAACTTCTGGTCCATAGTTTGGTGTTGGTTGGCTAAGCAGTGCATGAGAGCACTGGCTGCTACCACTGTAAACAGTAATGTATGGTTAGACTCTATTAGTTTTGGAAACCATGCTGTGTGGGGGGACTGGGGAGTAGTTTTGTTTCTTTTCTTTTTTTTTTTTTAAGCAGCAATGTAGCAGTTGTTATTACGCTGCAAGTCATTCCCTTGAGGAGAAGAGAAGAGAAGAGGAGAGGAGAGGAGAGGAGAGGAGAGGAGAGGAGAGGAGAGGAGAGGANGAAGAGAAGAGAAGAGAAGAGAAGAGAAGAGAAGAGAAGAGAGAAGAGATAGGAAACTACTATTACAATACAAAAAAACATACAGTGTCAGTTTTAAGAATATCAGATCTTTACAATTGCTTACATATGTGAGCTCTGAAAAGACAGTTTAAATATGTCCTCACAAAAACTTACACCCATATATACTGTAGAATATTTCATAATTGTGAAAATAATTTTAAAATTAATAACTTAAAAATTATTACAACTAGCACAAATTGAAAAAGTGGCTATATTTTGCACAACCATAACTGTCTCTACAGTTAGTGCTACTCTACAAATATTTTATTTACTCCTAGTTTTGCAGATGTGCAAATAACAATACAAAGTGACAGGCAACATCAGGTAGAATTTCTGAACAGTCTGAATATTAGTGGAAACTAAATATTAATGAAAATATCCTAAATATTTGACCACAGCCCCTGTTTTACATCTGTCTTGCTACTTATCTACACAAATGTACTTGCTTGCAGAAAAACAAACACAAACAAAATATATCAGAGCGTCACTAACTTAACTGTAAACTGTAAAGTATTGAAGACTGGGTTTGGACCTAGTTTGTTTGTAGCTCTGTCTCTGCTAGCTGTTTAAAAGTGCTTTTCTTGCATTTGTTTTGCTTTTATAAGTACATCAGCAGGAACAGCTTTAAAAAATGCTTTTAAAGTATCAGAAAGTAAAATGACTCTCTTGACAGTATTGCCTCCCAGAACAGCATGATTTGTTGTTATATTTCACCATCAATTTGGTAGAGAATAAGATTACTGTCTGTCCTCCTCTTAGAAATGTTTCATATGAATTAGGGTTCCCCTTCACTTTTCCGAGGCAGAAATATAATAATAATGAAATAACAAAAATATAAAGGAAAATGTAGCTGTTGGTACTCTCAACAGCAACAAAAAGGAAAAAAAAAAAAAAACCAAAAAAACTCTCAGTGTTTCTTGCTATCATAGATCTTGTAAGAACTCCCTGGGCTAGAGGAAAAAGCCATAATGACATAGCCACCAAACACCACCCCACTGCTCCTTTATGCCTTTGCCAAATAACCCTTCTCTGACCACAGAGCATGTTCTGGGCCTTGAGCCCAGAATTTTCTGTAAACTGTTAATTTTCACATGTGCTCAGTATTTTTGTGATACTACACAGGAGCCCTGAGAGGTACTAATTTTCAAGTATAGAGACACATTGGACTTCAACCTATGAGATTTGAACTTAAGTTTGAGGTGTCAGCAAGAGAGGTGTTCTAATCGTATCTTTTGCATGGAGCAAGTATCTCAAACAGCACTGTAACATTACTTGCCCTTGAACATGACTTGACATGTTATTTGCTAGCAATATTCTCTGTTCACTTTTATTCAACTCCTCAAGTTGTTAAATACTGTAAATGCCAGGCAAACCAATTAATAGTTTCTTGCTGGAAGAACAGGAAAACATAAAATACTTCCTAAGAAACCAGTCTCCATTCCATGAAACACCATATAAACCTTCTTAACAAGTAAAACTAACAAAAGTAAGATTTCTTAGTCTGAGTTCTTTTCTTTCCACATACACGTACAGAGCTAAGTCTGATTTTAAAATAGTTTTAGTGATAATAAGCAACATCACTTATGTAAACCAAGACAATTTTCCCCTCTAAAGCTCAACTTTGTAACAAGAAAGATATTTTGAGGGTTTACTAAATCTTTACACCAAATTCACTGTAAACTTGCTACGTGTGTGTAAGCTCATAAAAGATATATTTTTCTAGAAGCAACCACAGACATATTGGAATTGTTACACTATGTTTCAATTCAAGTCTGTTTATTAAATAAAAGTAAGAAAAAAAAACCAAACCACAAAATCTATGATTATTGTTTCATTAAAAATACACAAAACCAAATCACCAACAAAAAGTTGCTGTGTGTCTTGTTATACACTTGACAACCGAAGTATTCAGGTTCTATGGCAAAAAGGAGAGGTTATTCCAATGGTTTTCATAAGCCATACAAGCAGCATTTCCAGAGTAAAGTTTTATATTGTGCTATCATCTTACTTCCTGTGCTATAATTCATCAAACAAAAGATGAAGGTTTTTAGTTGCAGAGAATATTAATGGGTTTTTTTTTAGTCTTCGCATTATTGCTTGCATCAAGCATATTAATAGCAAGCAAATTACAAAGAAAGAAAAAATCATTTTTGAAGTTGAAATAATGAGAAATAAGGCACTTTTTTCCTATTTGAAGGTCTAAAAATAGCTTACAATGGAACCAACAGGTCGTTGCATGTGGAAAGTTCAGTTTAGTGATAAACAATTTGAAGCAAAACCTATTTTTCAAAGCAGATTAGCGATATGAGGAATAACTAGTCCGTAGAAATTCTGTGACTGAGTGAGGAAATCGTAAGTCTAGAAAGCTGAAAAAAACACTATTTCATTTTTCCTTACAATAGAACTGTATGATTTATAACTTTCAAGAAGCAAGATTTATAATCTCATGGAAGTCAGGCTATAAATAACAAGGAGAAATGGAGCTCAGGAAGGAGTAGTAGGTGTGAAGGAGAGCACAGAGGTGGGCCTGGATACAGAGACTCTGGATGGATGGCTAATTGGGGCTTCAACAAGAGAATTCAGGGGAACATGAAGGCTTTAAATAAAAAGGGAAGATTGAATTGTGAACAGCCTGACAAATGGACTGAATGAAAAGTTCAGACCAGACAGGCATGCTGTCACAACAAGGCAACTGAGGCATTCCAGTAGCATAGAATGATTTGTCAGAGCCAGACCTCCACAGTGAAAGTCCCATCTCCATTCTTCTTGAAGGATGAGGTTTCGGAGGGAAATAGAGGCCCTTTTCTCAGGACAGAAGACATATACGTCAGGTTCAACTCTCTGCAACAGAAGTTGTGAGTGAGTGACAGAGTGGTGAGTGACAGAAACACATGATGTAAGTAGTGTCTTTCAAACAAGAGAGACTTCCCTGAGAAAGCAGCGATCCTGACACCTATTCCACCTATGTCCTCTCAAGTCAAAATCAGGTTTACTTCTAGTACTTGTCACTTCCAAGAAAACCTTTTAGAGCTTGTCTGCCTCACACGAGGAAAGATTCCCCATCTGAGGAATCTGTGCTCTTCTTATATCAAACAAAACAAAAAACCTCAACCCCACAGACGTCTGTTTCTCACGCAGAACACCTAATGGGAGAAAGAGGTCAATGCTCAGGGATGTTTACTTGCATGTGACTGCATAGGAGAACACTTTCCTTGCCACTCGGTAACTACATTTTAAAGTGCAAGCAGTTGTTCCAGCCTGTCTGAAAATGGGGCTTGCAGCATAAGTACTTTACATTTTAAATATAAGACCTCAAGACAAATTGCATAACCTGAAACTTACTGATGATTAAAGGAGCTGGGTTTTGCTGTAATGGCTGTAACTACTTTTGTCATAACAAATGGCTTGTTATGTAGTTCCCCATATATGTCTGTTTACTGAGTTAACATCTTAATCTAGTTTTATAATAGGTTTTACTTTCCACTGATTCTGTACAAAAGTCTTGCTATACAGCAATACTGACACAAAGTAACTTATAATCCTCTCTTCAATATGGTGACTTACATAGGCAAAAGAAGCCTTAAGCTGCTTATATGATACCAGTTATAAAGATCACACCAAAGACTTCATCTGTAGGACTATCTGTAACATTCACATAAACAATACATTTTGCACACTAGAGCTTAAGGGCAAGGGAATCTATAGATAGGATGCTGCTTCATTGGCTCCCTCAAAGTGTCAATGAACTGTGTCTAGGAAATTACCTGCCCTTCTCAGCAAACAGACTGCTTGCTCAAAAATATAGCAAGTGAGGCATAAATTGATAGTTTGTTTTTTGTTTGGTTGGGTTTTTTTGTTTTTTTGGTTTTTTTTCGATCAAGCTAAGAATCTTTGTTGATCTAGTTCTCCCGACTCAAGTGATGTATTTCAATTCCATTTACCACTTCAGGAAATTAAGATATCCATAAATACCAATCTCTGAACCTAGTGTTTTCCAATGGTCACTTACTTGAATGCTTAAAGAAATACTTAGAGGAAGGATTTAGATGGAATTAGTTTAGTGTAATTGAAGTTTGATTAATTTCTTTTTAATATCTTAAAAATCATCCCAGATGTGAATCATCATTGCAGATTGAAATGACATTATGTAAGTATTATATAAAAGTATGGATTCAAGATAGAATTAAAAAGTGCATAAAACTGAAGCCGTTAACTTCTAATTTCTGATATATAGTGAATATTACAATGTTTTTCTTCGTCCTTAATGGATACTTTTATACATCTAAGCAGACACTAAGCTTGTCACTTTGAGGATTTATACCAAGAAGATGATTCGTAGGGCTTAAAACATCTTTTTTCAAGTGGATGTTCACTTTACAGAGTGATGTTGTGTCACACCATAGAGAAGCACTGCTTCTCTTTCAATATTTTTGCCATGGAAAGCCTTCCTACAACTACCTGCCTTCGTCTCATATCTGAACATTGATGCTACACAATCTCTTCCACAATTCCCAGAATTTCATCTTTGAATTTCAAGGCTCAGATATTTCGATTTCTTACACATTATAGAACTAAGTACAATAGCATTTCCAGAGATGTTCACAAGATGCTGCTGGTCTGATATTTAACATTTGTTTAGCTGACTATATCTTCCTATCAAGTGCCTCTTTTCCAACTACAGCAGCAAACAGTATTAGTGAATGGAATACTTCTCCATATGCTGCATGGACTGGGCTTATCACCGGGCATTTCACAGTGAAAGTGATAAGATTATGCAGCTTCCTGTGCTCTCCCAATCCTCATGGCTGATATGTCATGTCAAGGCAATTCACAGAATCACGGAATGTTAAGGTTTAGAAGAGACTTTGAAAGATGATCTAATCCAACCCACCTGCAAGAGAAAAACCACCTAGTGTAGGTCACACAGGAATTTGTCCAAGTGGGTTTTGAATGTCTGCAGAGAAGGAGACTCAACAACCCATCTGGGCAGCCAGTTCCAATGTCCCATCATCCTCACAGTGAAGAAGTTTTCCCTTGCATTTCGTTGGAACCCCTTTTGCTCTAGCTTGTCCTATCATTGGACATCACTGAGAACAGCCTGGCTCCATCCTCCTGACACCTGCCCTTTATGTATTTGTAAACGTTATGAGATCAGCCCTCAGTTTCCTCTTCACCAAGCTAAAGAGTCCCAGCTCCCTCAGCCTCTCCTCATAAGGGAGATAGATGCTCCACTTCCTTAATCATCTTTGTGGCCCTCTGCTGAGCTCTCTCCCTATCCTTCACTTCTAACCATTATAGAACTGACTGACCTCAGTTTGCAGCTTCACGTGGTAGAGAATCACCAAGTATAAGGAACCAGGAATATATTATATAAAAATGTGAGTTCTTCAGGAAGTATTTATAGCTGTCTGTCGCAGCAGTGGAAAATAACATTGCATAGGAGAAATAAACCCTTTCTTCCCTCTTTCAACTCTCCACTAGCATACAGGATTTTGTTTTCTGCTCTGTTTGCCTAAAATGTTTAGTGGTCTTGGAGATCACGAATAAATGAAATGTATTCCACTATTAGGCCAAGAGAGAGAAATGTAATATCATATGCAAATGAGAAACTGGACTCATATCTGACACTTCAGTCCTCAAGAGACAAGAAAATTATGAGCCCCTTAGCAAATGCAACAAAGTGTTATCTTAACTTGCAATTATTCTTGATCTAGTATTATTCTTAGCATGCCTATTGATACAAAGCTTACTCACAATATAGTATTGCACAGACACAACACTGGCATTTTTCCTGCACTGTTTTCTCCTACTATGGCTAACTATGACTAACTCCAAGTGTGCACACTTGATGTATTTCAGACTACTTTTACTATAAAAAAAATAATTTTAGTTCTGGACACTCCTGAAAGATACTTTACATATGAAAGATACACATGAATTTAATTGTAAAAGATATGTCTACTTCCTGTAGAAGCCATGAGGCTTAAACTATTGTGTTATATTTGTACTAAGGAAAGCCATTGTCACATATAATAAAAGTAAGATGGACTATCAAATCTCTCACAAATAAATAATTAATTGGGAGTCTTAAAAGGGATGGTTAGGGAGAAGCAATAGGCATCACGTATCTTGTCTTTAAAACATGACATTATTTCACATTACAATCTCTTAAGCTAGAGAAACATGGTCTAGATTAAATTGCTATAAAATGGGTGCAATAGCTGTTGGATAGAACCTCCCAGGAGACTTGCCAACTGTTTTCTGTCAAAACGGAAGCAAATATCAGATGACTCCCCACAGGGCCTGGTCTTTCACAAAGCACCATTAAGTCTTTAATTAATGAAAGAAGATATAGTAGGCTTCTGTGTAAAATTAGAGAAAACATGAAGACATGAAGGACTATTTTGAAAGTTGGAATTAGCAATCAAAGATATCTCAACAAAGCGGAGAAGTAGCCCTGGAGTGATTCAGAAGGAAGAGGTACAAGTTACTACACTTAGGAACAATTAGCTGCAGATGTACCAAGCAGAGAACAACTGAGCAGACAGCACTCCTTCAGGAAGAGGCTCAAGCAGAATCTGCGATGCTATATTTTCATGAGACAGACAGGCATCACCATGGAATGTATAAAAAGAAGTCTATCATTGAAAACAGATGAAACAATCCTCCTGCTTTGTTAAGTTCTGGACAGACCTCAGCAGGATGCTGTGTCTGGCCTCCAGAAGTGTTTTTCAGTGACAGGATAGACCAGAGGGGAAAAACCAAGAGAGAGCACACAGAAGTATCATGAACGTCAAGAGGCAGATCTACAAGGCATCTCTGAAACAACCAGGGTTTCTTCATCCAGAGAAACATGGGAAGGAAGGAGTATTTGGAGAAGTTATGCTGTTTTACATGTCAGGTGTATGAGATGCTTTACTGACAGGAAAGGGAATTTTTTCTCCGTGCCTGTACCAGATACAGAAAAATTAACAGGTCACCCTTTTTACTCAGCTTCAGTCACTTTTTTAATGTTTAGAACAGGGATCAATCAGGTTAGTCAAACCTCTCAAAAACTGTCACTAATACAGTTGATCCCACTTTGAAGAAGAAAAACCGATTGACTTCCATAGTCTTCTCTGAGCTAGGTGTTTTTTTAACAGCATAAAGACATATAACAACTAAGGTTTGTCTGTAACAATGTATATAATTCATTATCAAAAAATTTCTTTTCAAAGGACCGAATGACACCAGCCAATACTTAGCAGTCAAACAGAACTGATTCTTCTTATTAATATTTCTAATAACACCGATACTAAAGGATATGAAAAATCTCTGCATTATGAGAAGGTATTTATGCAAAACTACATTAATTATTATTTTTCATTTATTTGCTAATTGTCAAATAGTCTGGTAAAAAGATACTAAGAGTAGGCATAAGTATTTAGCTGGGTATTTAACCTCAAAGAGATACTATGCAAATAGGTATACTGTAAATATTTAAATTTCTATGACTAAGCCTCACATTAATCCTTATTAACAGACTTGGAGTGTGCAAACAAGAATATTATCCATGTTCCTTCCCTAAGCAATGTCCTATGAGACATGATGTTGATAAGCCCAACCTCTGAAAAAACAAGGGTGTAATCTTCCTCTGTTTGCTTCTGTGATGTGGGTCACTGGGTTATGTGCTTGAAGCTGAAGCTGAATTAGTTATTTTATTAATAAATACTATGCATACATAATTTCATAACTCTGGTAAAGTGAAGAGTACTAGGTATTAAAGAGTACTGTGTGCTCTAGATTTACATTAAGTGTATCAGGTGGCTGGGAAGAGATCCCATAGCAAACACCAGAGCTGAACGAATATGGTTCGCCTATGTTTTTTGAAAAAAAAAAAAAAAATAAAATCAACTGGCTTCTGCATGAGAATTAGTTGTTTTTAAGATTCTTACATTTTATAGGATTCATTTTACTGAAGGAATTCTGAATTGTATAATGTGTAGAGTTGAAGTTGCATTATTTTACTTTGTCTATAAATAAAGTGCCTACATTTTGTTTTCTATGTGATTTTTTTTTGTGACAAAGACAAATGCAGTGGTTAACTGAGTTTCTCTTAAGTAAATATGACTCTAACATTCATATGAGGTTTTTCCATGTGCTGAAAAGTGGTGTTGTGTCTTATGCTTAAATTACTGTTGAGACATCAAAGTAGCTCTTCATCTTTCCCCCCTTCCCTTCTTCTATTAACTGCTAAAGAAAAAAAATCATGCAAAAATATTAACTTAAGGAATAAGTCCTGCTAAGGTGAGTCACAATGGCACAATATGAGCTGATAATGTGCAATTCTTATTTATCATGCACATAAGCTCTATTTGGTGGACTGACTTTTGTTTAATATAATATATCTCCTATTAGTGATTTTTTAAAAAAAGTAGCTATAAGAAACCAGAATACAGAGAGGTAAATTATTTTTCAGTACAATCTAACAGTTTGCAAGTGAGTGGATGATCACCAATGCTTTGTTGTGATCTGCTTCTGGTATTGTATTAACAAAAGCACAGGCTATTTAGCAGGCTCAACTTCTCTGCCTCTTCCAGCAGAGCATTCAAGCTCTTAATAAAGGCATCTGACAAGCACATGCCCTTGAATTATGCACAGTTCTCTTAAGTCTCATTTACCACACAGATCTCTCTGAATTGTCTTCTGTGTCTCAAGTGCCTGGAGGACTGCCCTTCTTTCCTGCTCATCCTTCCTGTGACTGGTACCTCTGGGCAAACCCAAGAGTCATCCACTGAATAACATGCTAGGGGGGCCTCAGCTACTGAAAGAAAGGAAACTTGAGAGGTCTCTGTCAAATAGAAAGCATGTCTTTTACTGAGCAGCTGAAAAACATGAGCATGTCTCTATTAGCCATATTTGCCACTGGATAACAAAAAAAAAAAAAAAGTAAAAACCTGTGAAGGTCAATTATGTTAGCTGTTCAACCCATTATATCAATCTATTACCATGCACAAGAGAAAGGTGATAATATGCGTGAATAAAATGAAAAGTCCAAACAGTACGCAGGGATACATGACAACAGAGTATCTCTTTAAGATGCTTTGGTTTTATTTCACTGGCAAAATGATTGCCTAATAATGGTTCAAGGATATTTAACCAAAACAGCCATAAAGTTTCTAATAGGAAAAGGCCCCTGAAATACTTTAAATCAGAGTATTTAGAAGTCAAACTTTTTTTGAGTATAAAAACAAAAAAAATGTTCACAGTTCAGTGCTTTCTAATTATAAAAGCAGAGCTGTTTTTTTAAATTTACTAAGATGTTTTTCTTGTATTAATCCCAGTATATTCTTCCCAAAAAGTCCAAGTTGTCAATGACTTTTTTTGCTTTCCAGTTAGCATATTTCCAGTTTGTATGTTTTCACTAACTCTATGTGAAACACAAGGCACTTTGTGCTCTCAGTTATCCTATACATTTGCATCATTTTTTTGTGCAACTTGGTTGACATCATATAAAATTCCAAATACAAAAATAACTGTTTCATTCAAATCATAGTGAAGTCATCAGGAGTCTTTGTGTTATCTTCAATGAACCTTGGATCTGTTAGAGATGAGTCAATTGAATGATATCAATTGATGCAAACAGAAAGAACGAAGAGAAGAACAAGTGCTGTCTTGTGTAATAAACATCATTTATGCTAAGAGTAAGATTACTGAGGCAACAAAGAAAACAGAGAGGAAAAAATATTAGAAGTCTGGTTAATGAAGTAAGCAGAATATACTCTGTACCAATCTGTAGTCAGCATGAGAGAGTGTCGTAGTAAGTTTTTTGTTTTAATTATGTCTCACAGTAAACAGCAGCTTTATTATCAGGAGTGATTTCAGTATGATCTACTCATGACAGAGGCATCATTCTTCCAATAATAAAAAATAATATGAGAGTTTCTAAAACAATTGTTAAACAAAGGTATGAACTTCCTGAAATGAGTGATCCAGCATGCTGGAGTCTGTCTTATGTCATCCTGGTAACAGAGAGAAAAGAGTATTGCAACCTTAAAACTCAATTGTCATCAGTGTAGCTCAACCGCACTTAGGTTAAACTATAGGGTTAAGCTGTGAAACATCTCATGGCTGAAGACAGTCTCACAAAGAAATAATCATTACCAGATAAATCACGAGAGAAATAAGGTAAGCCGGAAAATATAACTGTGATATTCATGTAAACTTTTGGTCCCTGTCTTAAAATTCTGCTGAACATAAGAGACCAGGCTAATACAAGTAAAATGAAATCACAGAGTTCTCAAATAAAAACAGACATTGAAAATGAAAAGGGGAAGCAGACCACAACAAAAATATATTAGAAACAAGGAATTTAGAAAAATACTACAGAAAACAAAAAGGAAAAATCTTACTGTCAGCAGAGCAAAAGACAATTCAAAATAATTTTTTTTTTTTTTAGCATACATTATGGTTAGAAGAGCTTTTCATGTTTTATTTGGTCCCTGGTAGGTAAGGCTGTCATTAGGACAGCTAATGTAATCATCAGCCACACATTAATTTCTAGTGTCAGACTGTGGCACAAAAGGCAAATAAAGCACTGCATATAGAGGAAACAGCAGGCAAGAATAATAAAAATGTTTTACCTGCTATTGGTATAACTAGTACTGACATAATCTGTCTAGGCCTGCTACATTTAACTTCAAAAGATTCTGTAAAATTGAAAAAGTAACGAAGCACGAGAATAAGATTAGAGCTCACGTTTCATTATCAAAAACCTCTGGCAAATCAGAGTCTATTTATTCCAATTGTTCAAAGAGGAAGTTAAAAAATTCCTCTTAAAGATCTGATCTCTAAATAACTTGCCCATAAAATATTAATTTGATAATAGAGCAATGTACAGTCTCTCAAAGATTCACATACCAGAAATCAGTCATGAGAAATTCAGAGGTGGTGGTAATTTGTTAATTTAGACAAGTACAGTCAGTGTGTAAAATACAGATTTCTAAGTGAGACTAATCAATAATAGAAGCTACATTTGTGCAGTTTGTGTAGGCTAGGGAAAAATTTCTTATATTTGCAGCCAAGAATTCATGGCTAGTCTGAACACTTATATGTCCATTTAAAGACTTACTAGCCCAGTTACAACAATACTAATGCTTATTTTCCAAATTATATTACAGGAAAAGCCTCATTAATAGCATATTTTAAATTGTTATTCACGCGTCTTGAGTACCTACCCTAGTTCACTGGTTGTGTTCTTCCTTTTCCTGCTCCTCTTCATTCTAAAGTCAGCAGTAACAACTGCTGCTCACAAAAAGAAAATGTCAGGAAGCTGGGATCAGAGGTCAGCATCCTTCCTTCTTCACCATGAGGTGTATGATACTGGCAGTGGCTTTTCTTCTCCCCCTGCCTCCTGTAAGGTCTGCATTGCATTGGTTCTGATCACTTTTTAACACATGCTATACCTTTGTCTTCATTAGTCCACAACTCTGTACTATATCCTCATACACTGTGGTACACACAGTATATATTACATATTCTAGATATTTGCTGTTCCTTTTGTTTTACCCTGAAGCTGGTATTTTCTGATTTCCACAGCTACATTCCTTGGCAACCTTGAAAATTTGTTTATAGCCTCACTGTCATCCCAGACTGCATGTTCAAGGCCTTTTCTACTATCCTTTGCCTGTTCTCCATTCTATAGTATTATTTTGGGGAATAACAGATTATTATTACTATCTATTACTTACAAAGATACAATAAAATTACTATAACACCACACCAGACTGAGCTATCTTAAGTTAAACAAGTTAGGTAATATTCAACTGCTCATTAGACATATGAACTAAAACCACATCTTGAGTCAAGCAAAAGAAGGGCAACCAAAGCAAGCCCAGCAGAGATCAACTGTGGGGCTTTGCAGGGCTAATGCAGTCATCTGTAGCTTGTTGCTAGCATTAGCAATACTAAATTCACCGCAACACAGAGATACAAGTCAATAGACCAATAAAAAATGAACTCTTCAAAGCTTAATTTTGCAGCTCAAATTATATGTAAATTTGTTTAAATGAGAATTAATTCAGAAAGGTAAAGGCCATTGTTATATAGGCAGGAAGTGCAGATGACTTATGGTCTCTTCTGCCCTTACACTCTCCAACTGAAAGTCTAGAATGTCCAGTGTTTCAAAGAGCTGGCAAATTCCTGCTCAAGATTCATGTTTGCATGTAAAACAAGGAGTTGGTAGAATAAAATAGACCTAATTGTTCCTTTTCCAATATTTTGCCTTTGGATTGTAGGCACTGCTTGAGATAACACAAGCTGGCAGCAATATGATTGTCTCTCAGATAAAGTTTCCATGAAAAACTCTGGCTTTTTACAGGAAAAAAAAAAAAGAGCAAAGGTTTAAAATATCGTAACATAACTGTCTTTGTAAGCAGAAAAGTAAACTTTTGTTTTTTTCCTGTGGTCAGTGATCTTTAAAGACCTGGAACAAAAGATGATGCGATATTCAGATCATCTGATCACACCTAAAGTTCAAACTAAGACCAGCCAGATGGAAAAAGCAGGTTTGAGGTCATTAACTTTCAACAAAAGGACAACTCTTCTTGCATGTATGAGTTCTTTTTTGTTACATTTTATTTCTCTACTTATTCTACACCTGTTCCCCTACATATTGGCTACTACTTTGCAGTCTGCCCTTTAGCTGATAGGTGATAAGTTCTGGGATTTTATAAAGCAGTTCTGGACCAGGTGGCCTTGAAGAAGTAATTCTGCACCAGGGACAGAGTCCCCTTTCTGGTTTACTCATCTCAGATTTTCTGCTGGATGACCTGCCAACCTCTTCTAAACGTAGACATGCTGTGTGCTACACTCAGCCTTTTCACTATCCAGAAAAGTTTGGGTTTTCTTACTAACAGTAGGACCAAGACTGTGCTTAAAGTCAGCTTTATGCATCACAGAAGCAAAGCTGTTCCCTTTTAGCAATAAACTTAAGGAAGAGGCAATGCAATATTTAGTTGATTTGGAACATTAGGTCTATGCAAGTAAGAGTGTTACAGTGTTACTATATTTACAAGAGCTGAATTGATGTGTAACCATCTGATTTTGTGTTTGAACTTTTTTAAAAAATGGCTATTATTCTGATAAATATATAATTTCTTAAATAATTTCAAAGGGTAAGTAGCGCTTTCAAAATCAAGTGCCAAAATGGCTACTAGGAAGTAGCTAGTTTTCAATTAATGTGGCTAACATTCTGCTTTCCTTGGCTCCAGACCTCATCAGTTTTCTGAAGTTCATTTTGCTGAAGCAAAAATCCAGTAAAAGAAATTTATTGAAACACTGTTAAAGGTGGCTAGGACATCAGTAGTGGGACTGTATCTGTAATGTGCACTAATTACTAACATACCAGTGACTGCCTATAGACTATGAAAGGCTCAAGACTAATTTCTTAAGAAACAACAGTGGTAAACTAAAGAAATATTACTTTGTTAATGTTCACTTTGTGCTATTCACACTGCTCCAAACACAATTTTAGCATGTCTCTTAAAAATATTCCATCAATTATTAGAACTACTGCTTCATCCCAGGGGGAAAAAGTCTTTCAGATATCTTTATCTAATACAGTTTTCTGCATGGCAGCAGCTTTCCCACCAGGAGTCCTCTTTTGTATTTCTCTTGTCAGGGTTCTTTCTTTGCCTTTGATGAGATGTCCCAGCCATGTCAAATACTGTTACTTCAGGGCCCTTCTAGCTCCAGATTTATCAAGCACAGTGTCTTCACCCTATGACTACCAAAGTTACATCAGCTCCTCAGTGTGTCAAACAAGTTTATTATTTTACCTTTCAGTGAATTTTAGTTCCACAGTGTGCTTGCTAATTTTTTTCTTTGGTTTACCAACTGCTCCTGCTGTTAGATATATTAGCCTTAATAAAATCCATTAGTTATGCACAGTGCTTTCTTCATTAATGAAATATAATAGTGTTGATGTTTCTGGTCTAATGTGTGGTTAAGCAATTGTCAGAATTCTATTTAGTTTGCTGTAAAATTGAATGCATAAAATGTAAAAGGAGGTATATTGTTACTATTTAAAAATTGTGAAATCAAATTTAAAGAAGAATTGCATTCACAATGATTTTTAGCAGACTTAACCATTAATGTGATAAGGCCTTCATGATAGTTCTCCTTAAAATACTGTGGGAAAAATGTATTACAAGTCTTTGGCTTCTGTTATGTCAATGATTTAAGGTGAAATCTTTCTCAACTTTGCTCAAAACAGATACCTTGAATATTGTAAACACAAAAGTACATATTGTGGCAAGTTGAAACATACACAAGGTTTAACTCTTCCTGTGCTTAGCCCTGGGGAAACAATTTACACCAAAGCACAAAAGATTGAAAAATTATTGCTAGAGTAACCGAGTGAAGAGTTCTTATTCACTGTTGTTTTATCCTTGTGTACAGATATGTGCATATATACACACACACAGAGAATTATAAAAAAGTGAACCACCAAGGCTGTGAAGATGGCATGAATTGCACACATGCTAGAATTTGGTAATCATTCTTCAAATCCCACCTGGTCACAAGATCACAGTCACAAGTAAAAGTTTTCCCACATGCAAAGTAGTTTATTCTACGAATTCATGAGGGGAAGGATGGAAATCTTCAGTTACTATACTTGTAATATTCCTCAGTAATCTCTCTTCCCTCCTCCAACAATCCTAACTTTTCTAAAAAGGCAGACAGTACTGGAGTTTCATAGGAGAAATGGGCAAGAGTTAGTAGCCAATTACACGACAAGCTTTGGTCACTGATGAAATGAAGGTGTCCTTACCATCCAAAGCACAGCAGATTACAGGAAGAAGATTACAAATTTATTTAGAGGGCTTATTGAATGCTTTGTAATAAATATGATGTTACTTAAAACAATTTACTGAGTATGTACCTTTACTTACCGCTAAAAATGTCTATTGAGATCATGTCATTCATCCTTGATTTCCCAGTAAAACACAGTAAAGAAGATTATAGAATCCAAGACTCAGCTGCAGAAGTTCATAAAGATATGCATCCTTTGGAGGTCATGTGGTCCATTTTCGCATTTTGCAATGAATGCAATACTGCCCAGTCACAGTCTGCTCTATCATGTGAATATCCATTTATCCAACTTGCCTTTCACCGTGGTATAAATTACTGCATCAGCAATTATTGGTAGCATTTGTGATCCCTCCTTTGTATATCACATGGCATTTGAGTAGATACTTCTTTCAAATGCTGTTTTACTTTGGAACCCTCCCTGTGAAAACTATGTTGCCTGGAAACCATTGCACAATACAAGCAGAAGTAGATAACATGCTTTTCTGAATATATTTCTTTAACTGGCTTTGCTACCTGTAGATGAAACCTATATTTCACTTGTCCAATTTAAATATTTTGTGTTTTACCATTTATCACAGAATTATTCATTTTTTCCATCTAGTCTTCCTTACCATGTCAGCCTTTTACAAAATGTTTAGCTAAATGTTGCCAGTGCTTTACTTGTTGGGGATAGTCCCAACTCTGGTCTCATAACAGACTTCTAGAAGCATGTGTCCTGACAGAATAAATCATGCAAATAAATAAGAAGTTTGGCACTTCTGAGGAACAGAGCTTGGGGCCAAAGCTTTCAGTACTGATGTTATGAACTCCTTACCTCTAGCTGGTGCCAAAAATGAGACCAGACTTCTCTTTTCATAGAAATGCCCTCGCAGAAATGCTGCACTCCTTACCAAAGTGACTCTTTCATTCCACAGAATACTAACATTTCTACAGAAGTGATTATGGTTTTGGCTTAGTGGAAGCCTAGGTGCAATGCTGATTCCAGCTCCATTTAACAGCGTTTGACAGCAACTAAGCTCAAGGATGAATCAAAGTTGACATATTTAGAACAAAGTACTGGAGTGCTTGACTAGGCCTATAAATGGTTCCAGCTGGGACTTGTCCTGTGGTTGGTGATGGGGACATTGGGGGTAGTTTCTGTGGCAGATTACTTTAGCTGAGTATATTTGGCATTTACAAGAAACAGAAAATACTTTTAACTATTATTTCATTTAAATGCAGATTTTTTTTTTTTTCTCTTTGCCTCGGTTTTGTTTTATCCAAGTAAATGGGAGAGTATGACCATCTGGACAGCTTCTATTTATTAGTATGCTCAGCCTCAGCATGGATCTGATTAAGAGTTTCAATCATTAAATGCCACTGTGACACAAAGATCAACTGAAAGCATTCATAAATGTATTTGGGAAGAGATGGACAGAGAAGACAGAAAATTTTGGTCACTCTTTCAGACTACACACAACACTGAGGGTAGTTTCTTAGACACAAGGGAAAAAAAAAGCAAGCCTCCTACTGGAATTTAAAATAGTCCTTTAACACTTAACCACTCATAGGATGGTAATTGAATTTTTGATATTAATAAGAAAATTAGGTGGTAAGTATAACCTGTAAATATTTAATCAGAGTTCTAGTATATCATTTTCATATCTTTTTCTGCTTATGTTCTTTCTCCTCACCAGAACCTGATCACCTTTAACCACTAGCAGAATACTACTGAATACAACAGAATCCCACATTCTGTTTTGAAAACTGCTTGTTAGCCTTTCTCCTATATTGTATACACACAAATATAACTTAATTCCTTGTAAAAAGTTGTTTTTGTTTTTGTTTTTTTTTACATCTAGGGTATAGATCAAATAGAATAAGAACATGTGTTTTCAACCAGAAACCCAGATAGATGGAGGAGGGGGTTAAAGAAAAGTTTTTATATACCAAAGTTATAACCATGAGTCTCTCAGCACTACCAAATGCCAGTAAAATATCATTACTGTTTTTGTTCTCTCCAGGTTTAGCAATGTACCCATTTTTGAAAAGCAGATATATTAGGAGTTTTGAGTTTACTACCTTGATTTTCTCATCTAGATCCTGCACTGTATAATAAGATGCATTCAATACAGTATAACTTCTGAAAACAATGACATTTTGTAGAGCATAAAAATATCATTCTCTGTTTTCAATGTCATCTTGTGCTGATTATGAAATCTGTACTCAGACAGGGAGCATTTTGCACAAACATTTTCTTTCACCTAATTCATACTAATCTGCATTCTACATGCAGTCTCACTACATATATCACCTAAATTTCCTATTCTTTCCCTGGCCTCACAACAGATTATTATTAATATTACTGTTATTGTCATTGTTTTGTCCCTTCTCCTCAGATTCCAAGTGAAATACAGTGAGCAGAAAAAAAGTGTATTTTCTAGATTTTAGTCTGCAGTAAAGAATAACGCAGCTTTATCTAATATCATGTAGTTCATATTCCATCTAGTTTTCAGCCAGATTCTCCTTAACATTGTTTTGTTTTTCTCCATCATCACACCTCCCTGTATGTGTCCCAAGTTAATCAGTTTTCCAGCTTTGACTTAAACAGTAGCACAAAATCAAGTAAATAGTCAAACAAGAAGTGCCTTTTTAAATCTTGAAATATCTATTAAGTTTTTTCCCTTACATTCATAAAATTAAAGGTTTTTGTTGACCAAATGTGGACCCAGAACAAATTGATTTTCAATTTACAGTTAGATAATAAGGTTTCAGGTGACAATATCAATGCATTTACCAGCAGTGGGAGAAAAAAAAAGAATGTATCAATACCAATTGCTCAGCAAGATGAACAAGGCACCACTTGATAACCTCTGCCTCCCAGTGATCCTGAGCCTGAATTATGGCATCTGGGGAGGGCTCCCTACTTCCATCAAAGATAGCAGTGAGATATAAACCTACGCACAACATGGTACTTGCCTCCTGATGCTACCTGTGCATCAGAGTGTTGAAGGCCACTGTCCTGCAGTAGCTGTCTGAAAATCTGCACAAGTGGCATTTACAATAGCTACTGCAGCACTGGCTGCAGCAGCACCAATTTAGTCCTATGTCTTCACTGTTCAGATGAAATATAACTGCAGAAAACTTTCCACTCATTAGACTCCAGTCCAATTCAACTGGTATGGGGTTTCACCAGTGAGATAATAAGCTTTGTTAATGACCATGCTTACATACAAACCATTGCAGTATGCAGACTGACCAAAAACACAATGATAGGAGCACTGTGTAAAGATGCCTTGCTCTAAGCCCCTGTGATTCCAAGAATTTAGGACTATATGGACATCGAGACAAGAAAGACTTAAGAGATACTTTTACTTATCCTTTCTTAACTTTGTTGTTTTCCTCTTCTCTACAGCTACATCTCTAGTTAAAAGAGAGAGGCAGTGTCTTGGTCACACTTCAACTGCAAAATTTTCCAGTTTGTGAACACCAGGAAGAATAACATCAGAAATATGACATCATTTTCTGCAACAGTTTATTACTCCTGAGAGCATAGTCTTCGTTCAATCTAGCTGAATCTTTTACTACTTCAGTGAAGGAATAAGAAAGCAAGCCTGCTGAAGGAAAAATAATTAGCCATCATGTTTTACTGAAAATGCTAAAAACCCTCTTTTTCAATTTGACAGGCTTCATATAGGAGTATCTTTTTAACCAGCCATTACCTCACACTTGCTGAGCATACACAATAAGGTACAGAACCTGAGGTTCCTGCACTTCTGTGGGTTTGAGTTGGTGGAAAATTCTGAAGAAAGATGTCTTTCTGAGACCAGAGACAAATAAACTTTGATAGTAATAGCTTTAGTAAGAAGTTGCTTGGGCTTGACCTGTTAAGGACTAGATGGATTTTCTATAAGGCCCCATGTGACGTATTTTCAATATACTTTTACCTACTCAGAAGAATGCATTGGTAATTATAAACCTGAGGATGGCTCAGCTTCAAATGAATCCAGCTTTCCCTACCAAGCTAAAATATTATCTCCATTAAACAAGTGTTCAGCATCACAATACAACATTTCTCCAATTAAATTGAAACACGTTATATAGTGCATAATAATTTGGGGACTAAAAGTCTGAATACTTTTAAATGTGCCATATAATTTTCTAATACTTTTCAAATACGATCTCCTGCTGAAAGAGTTCATTGTATGTAAAAAGCAGAAACCTGTCAATAATACCCATGTGTCCTATAAAATGTTTTCATTTCTTTCATGGTATGTTATGCTTCAGCAGTTTCCTTAATCCTAGCTGCAATTCACGTTGCCACGCTGAAACAGCTCACTGAGCAGTAATTTATCTCTTGACTGTGGCATAACAACCACAAATACAGGTTATTCTGTGAGTGAGGATTTGCATTGCATAAACTGTATTTTAAAAATCATTTTCAAATGAGATTAATTCATGATAGGGAAATTATTCCTCTATTTTTGGATTTGGTTTCCAAGACACTTGAGACTGAGTCTGAAGTGTTTTGTTGGGTATCGGGCAGAATCTTCATTTGAGGATTAGGGATTTCTCTGAAAACGAAATGATACTGCAAGAGAAATGAGAAGATGTTTCCCCCATTTACTTTAATACCTATTTAAAATTGGCATTGGAACGATAACAACAGATTGCATTTTAGCTGAATTTTTCAACTGTGCACTAGATGACTTGTATTTCTTTTCAATTAGGCTGACTGCTTTTGCGTGGTAGGAGATTACTTCTCCCGCATGCTGAAAAGATATTAACAATTAAAATGGAGGGGGGAACAAGTAGCAGAGGATTATTGCAGTTTTCTTTGCCAAATGACAAGGGTTACTCTTTGTAAGTACCTTGTTTTAATGTTTGCTATTAAGCAAAGGTGGTATGCATTGAATAAATATAATTTTTACAAAAAAGTAATTTTTAATACAAATGTAAATATTTACATAACAGTGGTACTTAAATAGCTTGGCCTCATGCATCAGAAAGGAGTGAAATTTTCTTCAGGCATAACACTGTGTGAAATGCTTTTCCCAAGCTTTCAAAGGCCCAGATATAGTAAACAATGCTTTTTCTCCCGCTTCATTCCCCAAAGGAAGAAAAAAACCTGAGAGATGCTTAAATGCCTCCCTTCCAGTGTGTGAGAGGCTGGGGAGTATTGCCAGGAGGCACATATGTCCCCATGGCCATGGCTGTCTGGCAGCAGCACCTTCCTCCTCATCTCCTCCAGGCAAACCTCACACAAGCCCTCTTTATCATGTCTCTGCATTGCTGAGGTACTCCTGGTGGTTTTCTTACAAATTTTTATTGATTTTGTCAATGGTAATAAAACTCAGTAGTAATAATAATAGCAAAATCCTGCAATTGTATGCAATTAACAAAACTCTCTTCTCTCAAGTGTCCTCCTGAGAGCAGGCAGACATATTGCAGAGATCAGTTGCATCTTGTAACTTTTATGTTCTCCCACAACAATTCCTGGCTTTTTATTTTCATTTGATTATTAAGGTTTTTTTAAAAGTTCACTGCACAGTTATTCTACATTGCCAATGCATTTTAAGAATTTCTAAACATCTGTGAAACACTGACTTGCCTTGATCTACTCTGTTCCCACCCTGCTGATTTTTCCATACACACCTACATACAGTTATTTTCTTTCTTTTTTTTCCCCAGACTTATCAGAACCAATTCAAACCTTAGCAAGGTACTTAGACACAGAGATCTTTTCTTCCAAAGCTAACCCAACACAGTGCTATTAACTTGCTATGGTACAATTATTCCTAGAGTATCACCTTAATTATTTTCTAGTAATAATTTTCACACTTTTTTTGACTAGCATATATTTGAAAACAGTCTTTAAGATACAGATCTTCAATTTTGGAAAATTTACATAATACAAGAGATCTCAGATATACACCAATTAATAGTGTTTGCAAAAGAAATTCTAGACTGAAATAACTCTCCTAAAAGCTCAGGCAAATTTCGTGTTTGTGTGGTCTCAAGATAGGCAAGTATAGTTAGATTCAAAACTTAAATACTGAAGTCCCTGTGACAGTGAAGAAAGACTGCTGGTGGCATTTTACTTCGTACAAGAAATTTAAAAAATCAGGAAGGAGCATTTTATATCCTATAACACTTCTCCTTTTTGAGAGAGAAATTCTAATAGTAATAAAGGTAATTCTGACATTAAAAATGTCTTGATATCTATGCATACATACACACCATTTCATATTTATATGTCACATAAATGTAATCCAATCTGCTAGTGTCCTCTTTAGGCTAGTATAACTGATAACTTCAGAGCAGTATTCATGATTTATATCAGAATAACGCCTGTCCTCATCTTTCACATGGAAAGGTTCTGGATCAAAATCCTCATGCCAGGTGTCATGGTTTAGGCCCATCAGGGAACAAAAGACCACGATTAGCCTCAAGTACCAAAGACTTGAGGATTGCTAAAGGGCAGGGAGAGCTTAATTGCCGCTTAAGGTGCAGGACAAAACAGACCAGGCTACTCGGCTTGGAGAAGAAAACAGAAAGTAATTTAATACCAACTAAAACATAAACCCCAAAACCAGAACCAAAACAAAACAACACAGAATGGTACAGAGATGAAGAGTCCGACCAGCCCTTTAAGACCACCTGCTCCCCACCCCTCTCCTCTTCCCGGGCTCAGAGCCCTGATCCCGGTGTTTTATACCTCCGGCCCCCCTGAACGGCCCAGGGGGGCAGGGAGTGGGGGTTTCAGTCAGTCCGTTCCTGGTGGCTTCTGCCGTTTGT